>JAQFXW010002076.1:0-13644 GCA_034693945.1 Dendrobaena attemsi
GCCTTTGACGTTCTCTTGTTATCAAAAACTTTTATAATTTTTGTCCATCTATCACCGAAACCTGTTTGAGCTTAAGACTAAAAGCCGGTCTCAACACAACTGAAAGAAAGCGATAACCTCACACGTCTCAGACTGAGGAAAACCTTCCAAAGAAGACTTACTACGACCGCTGGTCTTTTTAAGTGTACCAGCCTTCTACTTTATTATCTTGAACTTTTTGCAAAACTAGTGCCCAGAGAAAGACTGCTACAGCTCATAAACTAGCAAGCTGCCTTTACCACACAAGAACTGTTTAACGTGGATTAACGCTTCATCAAGCTAAATATTTCACTTCCATTAAATTTGCACAGTTAATCAAGTTCATAAATGTCTACTTAGAACGCATTTCTGGCTTTGAACTTCTGTGATTATTCAACCATAGATATATTGAAAGTATTAGCAATCAAGCTATTTATTGACATAGTAACAACACCATACTATCGCAACAACAGAGCTCACTCAGTCACAAATGTACTCAAAAGACTTTCAGTCAAATTGATAAATTATGCTAAAGCCAAAACATCAATACAAAAAGAGTCATATGGACCGACTGATGCTGGACTTTTCTGAATAACATTTAACAGTAGCAACAATGTAAAAATAAAATGTACTGTACAAGTCTCTTATAGACACGATGGTTGGCCCTTCAAACTGGAGCAGCGTACCTTCAACCCTATCCTTGCCTCCGAAAACTCATTCTCAAACATCTCACTTCAAGACTGCTCCATAAATGCATCTGCCCCTGCTGGGGTTTGGAGTGCCTCTGAGTAGCCCTTGAGAATCTATGTGAAACATGCTTCAAATGAAATTACATGAAATATTTGGTCTTTGCTAGTTGCTACACCTGCGTGCGTTGTTCATAACTCTTTTGTCCTATCAGTTGCTTCCTGTTCAGGGGTTAGGCAAGGGTCAGCACTGAGCAATATTTATTTCTGCTTGGATGATGCCAGTAGAAAATGCTCGAACTGTAGCTCTGCAATGAGTTCTACAAAAGGCTTTATGTCATTCACTCATCAATACTAGGTTGTTTATAGCATAACTTTACTTCCTCTTGGCAGTGGATAGGAGTCTAAAGAAGAGCTGTGGGAGAGTTCTTTAGAAATGTTTTAAATATTGTCTATTTTTCGTTAATTCTAGATGACAATGTGGCACCAAAAGTTATAAAGTACTCATTCAATATGTAAGCAATTTCTTTTCTATATGCAAACATCTGTTCCGTTTTTATACTACATCTGTCAGACATAACGGAGCTACTGCAATTGTGCAACACTAATATTACTCTTTGGTTCACATTTCGGTGTGCGACCTTGTGCGTGCTACAAATTTAGCAAATCTATATATACATAAATGGCTTTCAAGGAACTTTCTGTTGATCACTTGAATGTTTAATAAAAATTTCCATGTATTTACACCAGGACTATGCAGTGAGTTCACAAACAAAGGTTTCCACAATAGGGTCACACAGTACATGGGAATAACATTCATATCAAATCAACTGGTCAATGTAATACAACAGGTCCCTCAAAATCAGCCAAATTGAAGCAATCATGGATGTGGGAACCTATCTCTGTGGGACGGTCTGTTACTGTCCAAGCAGGAGCAGTGGATCAGCAATAGGCTTTCCAGTTCAAACAGATAGAAAAGCCTTCAGACTAACCAGGCACATCACGTGCAAAGCCAAGGCTCAATTATTCTTCCATATACACAGTTATACAGATTATACACGACTGATATTCAAATACTTCAATGTTCAATTTGTTTGCACTTACACAATTCCAACTTATAATTTGCTGAATCTAGATTGATTGCGCTCACCAACACACTTCTTCCCTCACTGAAGAGTAATCCCTGCCATAACTAATCTGGCGTTAATGTAAGGCAAACTAAATCACCAAAATTGATGGAATACATACCTGACCAATAGAAACTAAATCATCAAAATTGATGGAATACATGTATACCTGCCATGGTGTTTCTGTTGTAAGCCTGTCCGAATTGGTGTCTCTAATTTACAGTACATCGCCATCACGAACCTAATATGTAGGAAATAGCAGCTGTCAAAATCATTAAGGTATACACTGAACTTGAGAAGGGACTCAGTTCTAGCTATAGTTCACAACGCCATCACTAGCATTATCCGAGACATTATTGAAGACGGTATTGGGCGAGCGACGAGTGTCTGTCATCTCTGTGTTCTCTAACATTAATTGGGCTGAGGAAGAACAAATATTCTCCAGCCGAAGAACCATGGATGGAGTGGAGTGTTGTTCACAGACGACTAAATCAGTTCTAAGGATGGATGCCTCGAGGGCATAAAAGGCTTCGTAAATCAAGCGAAAGAAAGACTGGCCAAGCTTAAGGGATCTCCTCAACGTCCTTATGCCCCTCTTCTTTCCCTCACCTCTCCCCGCCTCTCTATCTCTCACTGTCTGGTTTCTACTCTCATCTGTTTCCCCTCTTAATCTCCATCCTGTCTTCCTCTCCATGTGGCTCCTAATTCAGCCAATGCTCTCTCTCTCCATCTCCTTCCATCTCTCTCTCTCTCTCTGACAGTCTCTGTCTCTCTCTGACATACTTTACCAATCCCTCTCACTCTTTCTCCAAGGCAAGACATATGTCCCAGATCTTGACTTTCCTAAGTCTTCTGTTTTAACAAGGAAATAGAGATGGATAGAGACGAATTGGGACTCATCCTTCCTCAGACTTTCAACTGCTCCACGGCTACATACATGGCTACATACACGTTATAAAGCAAAGTAGGTTAATGTAAGCAACAACAGCGATTCTCAAACTGTTGAGAAACAAAACAAAACAAAAACAACTTACAATTTTTTTCTCTGGTTCCCTGATCATCACTAAAATGTTCTACTATTGGTGACTATGCATAGTATGCAATCCTATGAATTAAAACAAAATTAATTGTAATATAATAAATTTAGATTTTTAGGTAAAAACTATATAAGTTTTATGCTGTCATTAGCCATTGAAATTACAAAATCTATCTGTTTTTATGTTTAACAAAAATAATAAATATTGTAGGGCCTGCTCGTGGATGGTAACGGTCTGACCACACTGCAGGTCGGCAACTGCTGAGCCATATAACTTAAAAATAAGGAGCTTACAGTAAGCTAAGTATAGCTCTCACTACTAGCCACATTGCTAAAATAAACAAAACTACAACAAGGTATTCAGGTTAAGGTGAAGGAAGCTACAGTAAGCTGAATAACTTAATTAGAATAAAAGAGGTTACAGTAAAATAAATAGCAAGGGTATAGAAAGCTAAAGTGAGCAACATAACTTATTAGGGCAAGGTTTCCGTAAGATAGCAGATAGGTAAAATAAGCCTCAAGTAAAGTAATTTATAGTTAATTCATTAATTTCTTACAATGATCAACAATTGACCTCTTAGGAACTGAGGTCCTTTTGGTGAAATGACACATCAGTATATTTGTACAACAACAAATGAATCAGAAAAAATGCAGGATTTACATCTAACTACTACATGACGAACGTCTTATGATGTTGTTATTGGGAGCCACATTAATATCTGAAGACCTCTTGTAATGAAGACATGCTTATGTGAAGTCTATTTTTTGCTCATTACGTGTTGTGTGTGAAGACCGTGTTATATCCCAGTTACTCATTGTACAGGGTGTTTATTAAAAAAATGATCCCCATAGGTTTTTTGCCAATGTTTCCGTCAAAAGTCGGAATTCTTTAATAAGATTTTACAGACTGAAAGGCATTCATATTTATAAATTTCATCAATATATTCCAGACAGAGCAAAAGTTATTCAACTTTTAGTGACGTCACCCACGGTTTCTTGACGGTTCCAAAACGTTTAACAGTTTTTTGCTAATATTTTCGACCGTGTGAGTAGGCAATGGTGACGCGCGGATGATGTCGTTTTATTAAACAGGGCTGTTGGCTGCAGGTAACAGTAGACAGTGCATTAATAATAACGTCGACGCAAGCCGCATATACTTTATTATTTTAAAACCATTCGAAACTTAAAATGTCCATATCTCGGAAACGAAAAGACGCATCAAGCTGAAATTAGTAGTGCAGATTGGAAATGCCCAGGAGTACATTTCATAAAAATGTTACATCTCAATCGGGTATACCGCGTTCGCTTCTTTTGTTGCTACATCCACCAGACACGGGACACTGGACACACATCCACCGTTTTAACTGTGTTTTATAGTATAGATAAATATGTTATAAATATATATACCAGTATATGTAAGTTGCAACAGTATCTGCTGTTTCCAGCAATTGCTTTTAAGTGCTGGAAAGGCCATTATCAGAAACACTGAAGAAGCCTCAACAGATCAAGACAGGAAATTACACAGCCTCCCAAGGACCGCGCAAGCCACTTTCCAGCTAAGTTAGCTATCTGTTAGCATGCAGAATAAGTCATCACAAAGAGCCCTCTGGCGAGTTTTGGACCACTTCAGCTGATGTACGCTCGCCCTGACAAACACAAACAGAAGTTTTTCCTGGAATGAGAAAGATAATTGAAACAAATTGGACAGGCTGATTATACACGGTCAGGGCAAGCGGGCTTCAGGGATCAAGACTAATTTCATAAAGATGCCATGGGTCGACTCAAGGGTCAAATACAAGAAGACAAACAATGCAGCAGTAACTGGCTTTCCTTCAAGTCTATAAATAGTTCTCCCAAGTTTTCACTTCTAATTAGATAATTGCTCCATATTCTGATTAGTTCATTCTGGAAGATGGTCTCCGTACTGTTGTACATTCCAACCTCTGAGTAATTAACTATCCGTAATGAAACCATATCCAATCAACCTTTTCTTGTTGACGTCATTCACGGCACAGAATATCAATATAACAACATTATGTAACAAATGGACATCAAAAGAATTCCCAGAATGGATCTACACTGTGTCTCAGTAAAAAAAACGCCCCTAGAAAAATGTCATAGCTTGATCAAAACTTTAAGGATCTGTCTAAAATTTTATAAACAACAACAGCAAATATATTCGTAATGCCATTAGGAAATATTGGTGAGTTTGTCAAGTTTATGAACGTTTGAAATGCAGTACTGAAAAACGAAACTTTCCAACATGCTATTAAAAGTAAAGTTCAGCTGCAGCTGGTGTTCAAAATGTCCTCCTTGTTCACGGACTTACTCCTGTTAACGTGGACGTCACTGTTAGTTTATCATGTGGTCAAACAGCTGCCCGTCTGAAATCTGATGCACCCTACTCGGACCCTCAGGCTTATGACCACTGCCTGTTTTCATCATTCTTCTTCAAAAGTTTACATCCAAAGATGACAGACACCAGCTTCTGTTCAAAAATTCATTCAGAAGCCTTTTTGCTCCATACCCCTTTTCTTGACTCAATACTTCCATTAAAATTTTATTTTCATCTGAAACTAAATGTTTCTTTGCTGTTTACGCCAAAACAAATGTCTCATTGCTAACCAGATTTCAATATATGTTTCTTTTCTTACGATTAAATTTGTCCAATTTGGACTGATACGGTCCTAAATGTGCGCTCAACTGTATAACTTTTGGCAAGTTAAATAGGCTAGAGTGCTATCAATTCTCACAAACTAGGTCTGAGTAACAGTACTGTTAAATTAAATAGGACTAAGTCAATGCATGCAAGAACGATAGACCTATGCTGTGAGAATTCGCCACATACCAACTCTTCACAACACAACACCGATCGATCGTGACAGTGGATACACTCCGGTTAAAAACCTCTTTTCTAAGTAATATCTGATCACTTTACATACCAGTCAGGCATAGACTTTTACATAATATTTTAGATGTACATTATGAGATTACAAACTAGGTCACTCTTGGATATCAAATATCTACTAACTACACAATTGGGGGCCATTCAATTGTGGTGTGTACACTCAACAGGCCTTATGCACATATTTTTGCAAGTCAATAAGTAACACTGAATGCTCAATGATACTATATATAATTCTTAGCCAATGGCAACACCAAGGTCTGTTTCAGAGCACATCACTTTTAACAATGGCTCCCTTTCTACTGTTATTTCAGCTGGCTACATTGTACTTCATGGCACAACATTGATCTGCTGATCAATATCAACTGAAGTGGCTCTATACAAATAACAATTAAAATTACTATATTTAATAAGTGCTACTTCCTACAGAAAAAAGTTGACTACTACGCTCTACAAGTAAATTCAACATCAGATCCATAAATGGGATCAAGCAAAAGGTTTCTACAGTTCAGTAACAAAGCCACAAGATGGACATGATCAAAGCTGATCAGAGTTGCATAAAAGGTAGCAGAAATGGTAATGGGGTAATCGACCACTTTGAGCACAACTTTCTCTGTCTCAATCTCTGTCTATTGCTTTGCCTATCTCCCTGTCTCTCTTTATTTCTGTCTATCTCAGAGCTGCTCGTGTCTATTGCCATTAGTGTCCTAACATTTGCAACAGAAGATGAATTTAGGTCATTATCATTTCACACGACCCGAGATGTTAATACACAGCAGATGCCATTTAATTCACGATTCACACACAGAGGCTGGGCCTTTATATAACAAGGTCTGGTGAAATGACAACCTGGCATGCCATAAATAAAATACCACTGACCAATTCAGACTCCAACAGGCGTCAAGAGGGCAAGTAATTCTCACACACAACTTCAAGAAATAGCTGACCTCTGAGGCAAGGTCAGACAGAGCCCCATACAACATCCTCCATGAGTTGAGATAGAAAATATTTGGGCAAAACACCGGGTAATAAATTTGTGTATGTTTAATTTGCAAATGTCCAACCTTTGGCAACCTTAATAGCACATAAACAGTGATCATAGAGTTAATTGTCATCTATAGATAGATGTTCTAGACTCCAATGGTCTGGCGAATAATTGTGACTATATTTGTGTGTTTTACTGTGCCTGTGCGCCTTTCCCATTTAGTCACACATCTGTACTTCTTAACTAACTTGCCCCTCATCTCATGCCAGCAAGGGAGATGGTAAGTAGTGTTTGTATAAATATTTATGTTTTGTCAAACAATATACACCCTTGAGCTATAAACTACACAGTTATGCTACATAAGTTGGGACTAAAGCAAACGAGTGAGATGGAGGACTAGTCAAAAACATTTCAAAGAGTGTATAGATGACAATTAACTCTATGATCACTGTCAATTATAACACATAAGCAACATACATAAACATTTGGCTATTTATCTTCAAGACAAGTATAGATGACAGGCATAGAATGGGGACAATCTGTAAATCAACCACACAGGATACAATTATACCAATATCAATTAATGACAATTATAATAAGATTTATTTGTGTATAAGCTCTCACTTTGATGTGTGTGCATTCATTACCATAACTCATAATTTCTAAACACAGGAAGCAAGTATAAGATGGAATCTCTGCATAACTCTGCTTAAGAATCATTACATAAAACATCTATATACACTGTATAGTATTTATATATACAGACACACAAACAATGTCATAAACATACCTACTGCAATAAATAATAACCTTTAAAAGACACTCAAATGTGGTTACCAATTGATCCCTGTTTGTTCTGCTATGTGCACAATAGCCACAGCAGATTGAATTTCATATTCTAGTCCCATAAATCATTGATCGGAATATAAATGACAATAAGACAGTAGGATCTCCAGTTAACCTTCACTACCAACTAATGTCTACTCCAGTAGAAGGCTCTAGGGCTCCTGCTTGCATGACTTTCAAAAGTTGCTCCTCAGAAAACTTCCAATTTTCAGGGATCTTGCATCAGCAATGAGCAACAGATTGCGGAGTGCAACGCAGAAGCAATGGAAAATCTTTACCAGTAAGAATTAAAAAGACCTATCCTCTCTTTCCCCTTGAAAGGAAGCTGGAGCAGACCAGCTAGCATGACCATGCAGAACAGAGCCATCTGGCATGCAGGACTATTTGAATGACAGTTAATAAGGCAATATCTATAGGATTGGTATACAGTACCTTAAAATGCTCATAGTCTCACACATGGCATCACACGCATAATATATACTATATATAATATATATATTTATATATGCAGATGTTCACACAAGGAAACAAAACATCAAATTAACAATAAGTGAAAATAATAAAATTCAGCTCTAAAGTTAAGCATGTATAATTGTATATAGTAAGATGTGTTATAAGATAAGTAGATTTACAAATCTATGAATATGAATAGAACAGAAAGTGTATATAAAATATATATGATATGTAATATACAGCAAGTGCAATGCTAACTTTGTAAGTATAATGCTTTTGGCTTCTTCAAAAGGTGCAGAAAGACTGCAGTGAACGTTGCTCACATTAAGGGAAATGCATCTGCAAACAAGTTCCTTGTGAACAGAGACCTGTAACAACAAACTTGGAGGCTAGCAGCACAGCACCAGCGGATGCATCTGGCAGACCCACATTAGCAAAGTTCTACAACAGACCAGGACAGAAAATAGAGACCGTGACCAGAAAAACAGAAAGAACCACATGTGGTGCATTTGTGATTATTGTCAGACAATATTTAGCCCTCCAGCCTCGCCATAACATTTACCAGAGTGTATAGAAGGAGCGTTTACAATGAATACAATGCAAACACTATACCGAAACCACCTCTAAAATGTGACGTTGGATACAACACAGGCGCCGTAATAAATCTCAAATATAGTGTCTGCAATCGGGCCTGAGTCTGTAGCGCTAACTTAATTTAACAACCATAGTCAAGCTGTTCACATAATAACTCTATTATTCCTTAGCTTCAGAGTTACTGATCTGGCTCAAATCGATAGATAAGTAAATATTAAATAATTCAGTCTGACTAGATGAGCTCTGAACAATGCAAAAATGCAGTCTCATTTAAAACACAGCAGGTGTCGCACTGTCGCTGCAGTACAGAAGGTATCTTCAATTGAGTATTATGCTAATTAGTTGCCATCTCATTGCTTGTAACGTAATTAGGTAGCAATAATTAAGCGGAACAATGTTCCTTTTGGGTATGCCCTTTGCATCCCGTTTTTGATGAACTGTGTTTGCATAAATCGTTTTATGTGAATTGGGAACAATAAAAGAGATGAGATATGTAAATTATAGGTATCGTTTATAATCATATATATCAAGCACTGAACACATGAATAGTGAATACAAAAGGTGCTAAAATAAAAAGAATTGTTACATTCCACCAATCAATCCACAAACAAAATAACTTAAGTCTACTAAAAAACCATAGCCCCCATATGCTGTGCGACATACCTTTGGTGACCTCTGTTGCCTTTACCCCAGACAACGTCCACACACCATAGATAATTCAATTACTATTCGCATGGACGAACCTAACGACCGAGTAGAAGGTAGGCAGAAGCACGCGGCCCCTGCAATAATTACAACAGCGACCGACTGACTTCAGTCGTAGGGTCTCGAGTGCCTTCACTGAAGCAAGCAGAATAAGAAGATGAGACAGAAGACACAGACGCCAAGAAAGTAGCGTTCACGCAATTCGTCTGCATCTGCACAGTCGTCGTCGATAGGAACCACAGCGCTGTAATAATGATCTAATGCAGTTTCCGAGGCAACGACACTCCTGATGCGAATTATATCCGCCACGAGACCCTACGTCGGCGGCGGCGGCGCCAACCACGCGGCGCCCGCATAAACGCCGACGACGACTAGGGCTGCGTGCAACCTGTGGGTCGTCGCAGCAGAAGATGAGGCTAAGAATTGCGTTCGTTGGACAGTCTCAGTTCTCTTGGTTCTCCCCCCCCGCATAGCGTCTGACCATGGACCCCGGCATAGGGTCAAGCCAAGGATGTTCAGCTATTCAGCGATCATAATACTGTGCATTGTTGATCTGCTCATTCATTTAATTCATTCTGGACTTTTATATTATCATGCTCCCTTAAGAAACTACTCGAAGTGCTCAAACCAAGCAACTAATAAATTGTTGAACGTCCTGGGTTCACGGTCTGACCCAATGAATCGGTATTTGAATGGTCTTACAGGCTTACTGCACCCGAGTAACTGTAACATCATGCCAATGACTGCAATAATGATTCTATGAATTATGATGACTGCATGTAGTAGCTAAATAAGACCCAGTAACCGTATATTAGACGCTGCAATTGGTTAATGTGACTCCAAAGCAGAGATTCTTTTATAAAATAATTGCTCTGTCATCAAAATTACATTTCGTGTAGAAAATTAGTTAGTAATTTAAGCACAATGGTGTTTGACAAGTACCGGAATATAGGTCTCAGTTACGATTTCCGACGAAATTTGTAATACCATCAAATTTCAACATCAATGCAGCAGCTAGAACGTCAAAGCTGCCGGAGTCGGAATCGTTTTAACCCTGGAACCAATTTTGCACAACACCGCGGAAGACGTTGCTGTCACATTTCTCTGTCAACTTCCCTCAAGTATTGAACACCAGGAGCAGAAGCAAGATAAAGCCTATCGAATTAAAGGGCAAACATGCCAGGATCGCTAAATTAAAATATCAGTTTCACGCTCGACTATAGCATAAAGCTTACAGGAGAACCTCATCTAAAATATGTGGCAATCACAACTTCAGTGATAAAAGTAATCATCTTCTGCTAAAAATAATAATTTTCACAGGTGTTTTAAGAGTCCTTGGAATATTCATTCAGCATTTAACTTCAATATATTACACAGGAAAACAAATAATTACCAATACCAGATTAAATGATGAAACAAAAATCATCTAGTGGCGTTCAAGACTTATACTAATTTCTTTGGATCCTTTGGTTTGGCAAGCCTTTAGTTAATTAGAGTTGAAAGTTCACAATAAAGACAAATTTGTAATAACAAAGATAGTAACAAATTACAGTCAGACTAGGAGCACAAACATATTCACTTGGGATCACAATTACAGAGTAGACAGTGCATGCGGACCTGGAAAGAGGTCGACTACCTCGTTCCCCGCCTCGGTTATCCGTTTATTTCGGTAGAAATTATAAGAATTGATTACTGTGAAAACGTTATGTCTGAAAGCGATCCAAAATGTCGCCCAAGTCTAGCAGAAAGTCTCATGCGTTGAATCAATTCCGCCAAATCGGCTGATCAGCTCTGACCAGCAACAGTCATTTACAGGCGGAAGATAAGCCCTCAAAATCAGCGAAGCACAGCCGCAAACCACGCAGTGTGAAATTGCATTCCACTGCAGTTCCCTGCATGCCAGCTGCGATGACCATGGTGCATAGATTTCAGGGATCCTGTGACCGGTGCGTGTCTGCCAAAATGACGGATTTATCATTAAATTATGAGTGGAAATGACAAACGCAGACAGCGCACGCTCAGATGTCCGCAAGGGATTCTGGAACAGATTAGAGAAACCTACTTTTAATAAACAGAAAAATTACCTCTTTGCGTTATCTGAAATGTTACCGTTATTACATTATCATCTGCTGTCATCTACAAATATGTATTGTGACGAACTTGGAAATTTTGTAAAGCGTGTGGTAAAGCTGTTATTTCAGAATATAGGTCCTTGGGTCTGCCATATTAGAAGTAGAGAGGAGTCTTAGCCTCATAGTAGACTCCCTCAGTCTTCAATTCAGTAATTCATCAAACCATTCATCCATTCACCAACATACTCAATTATTCATTCGTCAGCTGCTTCATTATACGTGGTGCTTCCATTCCATTGCATGTGTTCCCTTCATCAGTCGACTGTCAATCACTAGCTCAGTCGATCATTCACTTAATAAAAGCCACCAGTTCAGACTAGAATGCAGCTACAATGTAACTGACATGTGTATGGTGTAGCTTCAAGTTCATCTCAAAGGCATTGCTCACCGTTAGAATTGACCTCTGAGTTCATTCATGTTTCCTCATCATCATCCTCATCCATTTCCAACAGGACATGGGCCTTTCTGCAGTGATGGGTAAGAATAAATTACATCCATTGTCATTGGTCACTTGTCAAGTTCATTGCTTATCTGAGTGCTAGGTTGATAATATTATGTGCTCATTTAGATTGTCTTGCTCTGCTCTTGGTTCTTTTTCCTTCAAATGCCGCATATATATCGTGCACTGTGTTAACGATTGTGGCTTAAGATATTGGAAAAAGTCAGCACTGATGATATCTCTCCCATATGTAGAAACCGAACCAATGAAGAAGTTCTAAAAACACTCATTTCCTTTCAATCGTAATTTACCCAAATTCTAGGAACATCACCCCAGCTCTGGTTTCAGCTCTCAGTGACTCTTTCTTTATAGGTTCAATGACACACAGACAAAGATACCTTTACAGGAAGCACAGAATAATTTTCAATTCCAATAAAAACTCTGCCACTTTAGAAACATCAAAAGTTCTGTCATCGCAATCTTGATATATGAAAGGCAGCAATTGACACTGAGACATATTGATTAACACCACAGTCGATAATGAAGCTGCATTCCAAAACCCTAAAGACTGATGATGATTAAAAATGATGAGGCTGCTGAAACGATGAGGGATTTAATCTGTCCAATGGCAAAAGAATCCATCGAGATGTATGGAGACTAAGGCCAAAGGAAGCGATATTCATCCAATACCAGTGATCAATGACTTCGATCATGAACAACTTATTCAATAGAAGAGAAGAACATCATTAATCAGGGACCACCTAAAGAAAAATAGAATATCTCCACAAAGTAGGGAACATGAAAGAAAACTAATTACATATAAATGACATTCTGTGTGGCTTTGAGATGTATGGGCACATTCTGTGCCTTGCAACTGGAGGGTTTCAGGTTCAAATCTACCTTAAGACACTGCATATAATTATATGGGCCTTAAGCAAGTCCTTATCTTGCAAAATTTTACTCCGCGGGGAAGGGACTAGAATGATGAATACAAGACGCTGGAGCGAAGAATATAAGATCTAACATTGAGGTACACTCAATCTTCGCCAGGTGGCATACTAAATGATGTACTTCGGTGTGTAAGTCCGACTCAGCACTGCAGTTGTGAGTGCCTCTGAATAGTCCATACTTTGAGAGGTGCTATATAAATATTTGAATACAATAAAAATATAAATATGAATATGTATGAAGGGCAAGTGATTCTGTATGGTCATCCAATATACCAGATACTAGACAGGCATATGAAAGTAAGTAGAGCAAGTACTTTTAAAGAAGCAAGTAAAGTAAGTGTAAGTAAAAAAACTGGTGGTCTAACATCTAATGTTGTTTCTAAGGCTGAAGATGACTTACACAGGTATTACAAGCAAGCATTACTTCTTTCTTACTGCGGCTCAGATTATCATCATCAACCAAAAATACAACCATAAAAAGTGAAAACGTTCAGAAATACGGCAGACAGCAAAATCTATTTGCAACACAATCTCATGTGAAATAAGACCAAATGGAAGTTCTAACACAGAGTAAATTTCATATGACTTCTTTATTATAGGTGCTTCAGTCTTTAAATAGAAGTAGAAGCAGGTTGTCCATGCAACATGTCTAACTGTATTGGCCTCCTCTGCTGCGGAAGAGCATCACCATAAGTTAATCATAAGAGGAAGCCATGGTTATGACGTCTTGATAACTGCATTTATCAAGTCTCTGGCACTCAGTAGATG
>JAQFXW010002077.1:0-13644 GCA_034693945.1 Dendrobaena attemsi
CATCCATCTATTCATCCATCCATCAATCCAACCATCCATCCACTAATCCATCCATCCACTAATCCAACCATCCATCCATCCATCCTTTCATCCACCCATCCATCCATCAATCCATCTATTCATCTATCCATCCATCCATTCATTCTTCCATCCATATATCCATCCATCCATCCACCAATCGATCCATCCATTCATCCATCCACAGTCCATCCGTTCATCTGGAGGAGAGACATGGAACACGTAATAACGGAGTGTTTGTATTTTATGCTCGGCTGATTTAAGTGTAAGCCACGCTTCACTTGTCTCGATCGTCGTCTACCACCCAACGAAGGCATTTCAAGAGAGATTGAATTAGTGAAGAGTTCTCTTTCTCTCGATCGGAGTTCATCTCAGCTGCTACATATAACTAACAGCAGATGTCACTGCACAGCCATGTATTTATTTCGCTTGGCAACTGCCTCTGCATGTCTGCCTCACGTGTATCGCCTTCTGAACATCTGGCTGCAAAGTGCCTCTGTAGAAGCAGCGCACATTATCCTCCATGCGCTGGAAATGTGCGCATCGAATGGCGACTCAACTAATGTACATCATGAATAGTAGATGTTATAAGTCAGCTTATAAATACAGATGAATAGAGTTCTAATAGGTCGATGTTGCTCAAATTTCGGAGCAAAAATAGCGATATAAATTGCTTACGCAATCTGCTGTTAGCTGTTAGCAGAACTGTGTGCTGACGTATAGTGCCTCAAAAGACCAACTGATGCATAGACGACCTTAAACGCAGTGTGTCTACGTGAGATGTCTATACGAGAGGAAGCAACGATTTCTGCATTTTGCAATTATTGCCATTTGCCACTCTGTGTGATTTTCATCTTCTTTCAGCCACAGAGTCTGCATTGCTACACTGTCACACACACAGATGTACATATATACAATTATACATGTATAATATATATATAATGTACCCGAGTGAATATAATTATTATATATGCGAACAATGTATACATATTTAATGACGACAAGACGACTGCTTTGATGCCATCAGATGTCAGTTTATTGTGTGCTGAGGATTAGAGGTAACACATCTGTTTACGAGGCAATGCAGGATTCAATACACCGCATATAGAGGCCTATATATATATATAATTATATATATATGTATATATATAAGGTAAGTAAAGCGTTGGACTGTCGGTTGATACGTATAAGCGTATCAAAATCCCACCAGGAGAGAAATTTGGCTTGAGATTTCTACTCCATGCATGAACGTGTGCCTCGACCCAACTTAGACACATAATGTGTACACTGTACACTGTAGGCCCTTTACATTCATCGTGCACTGTCAGTGACAAGATGAGACGGCAGGGAAGAAAACTGACCAACCACTTTCATTTATTTATTTTGGAGTTTATATAGCGCTTTTCCAAGTCCACCACTACTCAGAGGCACTCCCGACTGCAGCGCTGATGCTGAGGAGGAGTTAACACGCAGAAGAGCCACTGCAGAGCAACTTCTAGCGAAAGACTTGCTCAAAGTCGCTAAGCAGTGCATGGCGCCTTGAGGTGGAGTCGAACGCACAAAAGGCGTCCAGCTATACCACTAGACCATCACATATCGAGGCTAAGAAAATGAAATCTATCTCTAATTCATGAGTATACTTAATGCTGTCATGATGCATGGCTAACGTACACCAACCGATGAGGTTTTCATTTCGATTTAAACTGCAGATGTGGGTTGATGTCTTAGCATCACAGGAGGGTCAATGCAATGGTAGCCAAGAGATCGCTTCTATCCACTCACCGTGTAGCAAACAAACATGTATCGCTTATGTGTTGCAGTCGAAATCTTGAATGTGTGTTTAATATATAATGAGCCTATCTAGGGCCTACAGTGCGTGGAGATACATGTGTGTTTCGCTTTAATCTCCGAGGAGTCGTTCCCTGAAAATCTCCTTCTAATCTCCTGTCTCCTTTTCCTCCTCTTCTCTTTTGTCTCTCTTTATGTATGCATGTAACGTAATTGGTCACGTGTTGATACATACAAATAGTATATATATATATGTAGCGCACAATAAATTATTGAAAGGCCTTACCATGCATCCATGGCGCCATCACGGCTGCTGCTGTTGCTGCTGCTGGTGTTGCTGCTTTTATTGAGACTGGTGATGACGAGGATGCTCATGAGGATGCTGAATGCTGATGCTGGTGATAATGTAGTATGCGACGACGACTCCCTTAATGAAATCGTGCATATCGTTATACATCCAGGTTTCAGTGTCCGACGGCATACATATATATATATAACATATATATATATATAACATATATATATATACATGTAACGCATATTACATATAATCATATATATATATACATGTCATACATATATTATATTTATGATATAGAATTACCAACGATCAGCAAAGACCGGACAGTCAAGACATTCCGAAATCAATACATAATATATTTCGTTTGATTGTGTGCTTTGATATATTTATGCACAGATATAAAAGATGCTTTACATGTATTGTATGTTTATATGTTTGTAGGCCTACATGTATAGAGACTATGTGTAGGGGTCTGTCTGTGTGTGCAACCTATTGGCAGCTCATGGAAAAAGTTAACATGAATGAATTTTGAACGCCTCATTACTTACAATTGTACAGGAGTAAAATGGGTTCGAGGCTCAGAACGCACACTGTCATCACAGGTATATAGTAGACACGGGGGTGAAGTTCATATATGGGGTTCAAGACAAGTGTGTGACTACTTGCGTCACAATCTGTGTGTCTTCAGTTTAACGACAGCTTACGACAACAGAGGCCGTTGCCGTCGGGGCAAAAATTGGTTAAGCGTGTGTCACAATCTGATTCAAAAGCGTCTGTTATAATACGCTCGTCGTGTGTCAGATGCAAATGAAGAGATCGCTTTCTACTTAGACCTACTTTCAGTAACAGTAGCAATTGTTGGCAATCTATTCAAAGCTTGCTGTATACATGTATACTTTTGTATAGTCGATTTCAAGCAGATGTATAAAAGTAGAAACCGGATGATGTGCATATGTATTATTACGACGGTGATCAGTGCAGCGTGTATATACATGCTGTGCTACATTCATAATAAACGTATGAGTGGTCAGTGGTGCACTGGTGCGTCGTTGCAAGGCCTCTCGTTGCCAATTGATTTAAGCTGCTTCGGATCATTTTATTTCGGACGATAAGCTGAGTCGACATCGCAGAATGGAGCAGAGCTCTGCTTCCTGCTCAGACCGTCGTCGGCCGGGACGGTTGTTTATGGGAGATTGGGAGGCCTTGCCATTACAGATGCCAGCTGTCTTTGTGAATCCCTCTCTGTAAATCGTCTCGTCCGTGTAATTCACCTCCTCCGTCTATATTCCTCTTCTGCTACAGTCTGTTCGTGTATACAAAATCGCCACAAAACACACACATCCTTATAAACACACCCACAAACCTACACGCTCACTCACTAACACTCCTACAAACACACACTCCTACAAACACACTCACCCACAAACCTAAACACTCGCTTACTAAAAAAAATTAATATATAATATATTGGCCTGTATATGAATGTGCATAAATTTTAATCGACTTGGCATTCTGTTATATGTAAATATGAGTAAACCATGCATGAGGCAGTCGTCGCTTTAGCTGTAATTTCATCGGGGTCTCATGCGTATCCTTAGACTGTTGTCAATTAGCTATAAGTCTCATATTTTATTTACCAATTTGCTGTCAACAGTAATCGCCTAATGCTTTCTCCAATATAATATAATTTGATGGGAATGCGTTGGTTGTGGTCCACTTGTGCGTCCCACAAATACGCACGCACACATATGCACACCTACGCACATATACATGCACACATATGCACACACACACACACATGCACACACATACACACGCTCATAACGTGCATTGTACAATGTACAGAGTGACTGACGACTGACTTTGGCTACTGACTGGTCTATCACTGGCGATCAAATCCAGAGGTCAAATGTTAAAGGTCAGATTCAGAGGATGAGTTGTGGAAAGCCAGATGCAGATAGACAGAGACAGAGAGATACACAGAGAGACAGACAGATAGACAGACAGAGAAACAGAGAGAGAGACAGACACAGAAACAGAGAGAGACAGACAGAGAGACAGAGAAACATAGAAAGAGGCAGAAAGACAGACACAGAGACAGAGACAGAGAGACACACACAGAGACACAGAGAGAGACAGAGAGATGCACAGAGAGAGACACACAAATTCAGAAAGAGACAGGGAGACACACACATAGACACAAAGAGAGAGACACACAAAGAGACAGAGCGATAAATAAAGACACATACACATAGAAAGAGACACCTACAGAGAGAGATCCAAAGAGATAAAAGCTTAACAACGGAGGTAAAAACTGTGCAGAGAAGAGAGTTAAGAATCGACGGAATAAGAGGCGATGGTTCTGTCTTTAATGGTTTTACATTTGATCCAATATCAGCGTAATTGTTGTTAGCAGACAATACTCTAACTTGTTCAAGTAATTTATGTAGCGCCAGTTTAACAATAAGAGGCATTTGATCGTCGGAATTTGACCTTTATCACTTGACCTCCTTGACCTGACCCTTTGCGCCGGATAAGCTCTTTTGTGTTCTATAAGCCAACTGACCAGCGGCCACTCTGACCACAAGAGTGCTTATATACTAAAACCAGCTGCGAAGCGAAGAGCGTACTAAAACAATGCAGCTCCGCGTTAAAGGTTAATGCATGGACGCCTGTTATAAACCCTTCTATACCCGCGATCCATGGTTAATGTGTTCCATGCACCTAATATATCTGGCTGTGAGGAGATAGGAGACGCCTTCCTTATCTGTTATGTCCCAGACTATCAGAAGTAGGCGAGAGGATGCTTAGACTTTTAGCACAGACATCTGCAGCCCACGATATATGATGCTCCTAGGTGCAGTCCAAGCCATATATGTTAGTAGAAAATTTAAACGTGATTCAGAATATGCCTGTCTTATATACTCTGCGAGATCACTCTCTCTGAATTGTTTCCATTGGCATCAGGTTAAGCCTACACTTCCTAAATTGACAAGGGGAACCCTTTTTGGAAAGTGCTCAAACTTTGTGTCATACGTTTTCGGGAGCCAAGAACCCAGCAAAGACGCACCTAGCCAAGATGCTTGTATAGCAGGATGTTACGCTGCATATATATTATATATAATTACGTTAGTCACGTGAGGTCTGTCTTCTGGTTCTGTGTTGTTGCAGATCGACTGGTTCAAGGAGCCGTCGTCTGGGCGGACAGAGTATTCGACGGGGGATGTGCAGCAGCAGCAATCGTCGCGAGTGGCATCAGGGAAGCGAGTGGTGATCGAGGACAAGAGGTATCGGGTGTACAGACCACACAACACGGCCCTCTCCGTTCTCATCATACGTCGCTCGAAGAAGCAGGACGCTGGCATCTACAGATGCAACCTCTCCGGATCTACCACTCGACACAAGTACATGATCCTCAACGTCACAGGTCAGACGCACGTCTCCCTCACCCAACGACAGGTGGCAGCACCAACTGTCCTCTTGTGATGAAGTCGCATGCATCATAATAAGTTATAATGCGTGCCATATTGCAGAATCAAATGTAGGCTCATGTATGTATGCAGTCTGCACGTATGTACGTGTGCAATGTGTGTACGTGTGTTTATTAGGAAATGGCAGATTAAATATTAGACTTTGATGTGTTAGGTCCTAAGTCTACTATTCTATTCTATGCCACTTAAACCCTTTGTGCTATGCTTTGTCATGTATGCTATGTAATGTCATCTCATGTTATATTCATTTATATATTTTATTTAATCACACATTTCTTTACCATCCTTTTGAATTCACTACTACTCAGAGGCGGTCCCGACTCCAGCTCAGGGGTGTCAGAATTTACATTCCAAAGTGCCTCGAGCAATTGTGAGTGAAGGAATCCCTCAAGATCCTTCCGTAGGCAGTTGCTTGGGTCTGAATCAAACCCGCGACCCTTCAGACAGCAACTATTCCACTGCTTTACCAAGCCCCTTATTGTGCTGTGTATGCGACTGTATGCACGTATATACTATGTATGCATGCATACAGGCCTATGCATGTAATTCATGTATTTATGTATGCATGCACTGCATGTATATATATATATATGTACGACGTACGTAAGTATATGTATGTGTAGGTATGTATATATGTATGAAATATGTATGCATGTATGTATTTATGTATGTATATATTGATGTATGTATGATATTGTATGTATGACATTGTATGTATATATTTATGCGTGTATTTATGTATGCATGTATGTATGTATGTGTGCACGAATGTATACATTGAACATTTGCATTGCACGTATGCATGGCATGTATGTATGCATGTATGTTTGACAGTTTGTATGTAGTGTGCGCGGCTGCAAGCATGATGTATAGTACTATGGACATCTATGTTCTTCAGTTGTAATTCTGAGGTCTGTGAGTTTTATTTATTGTTTTGTCTGAATTCAATCCAACATGAAAAGGTGAAACGCTAAGCGAATGTATTTCCGTCCCTGGTATAAGCCTATCCGTGTATAATACGTCGTGGGTGGTCTTCTTTCCTTATCTTATCTCGGTCCATGTGCTTCGAAGCTCATAATAAACGTATACGAACATAAGAAGTTATGTAAACGGTTTGATTTATAGACTGATCGCCCCCCCACCCCCAGCAGCGTTCCTGGAATCCCTGCGGTCTGTCTACCAACGAGAGCGGCTCTGATAAGCAGCTTCTCTGGCGCAAGGCGTCTAACCTGACAGCCTTGTTATTTCGCTGGCGTCCGGTATATATATAATTATATTATATTATATATTATATAAGCTGGAAACCATTTTGCGTCTTATCTATCCCTCTCCTTACACACATCGGC
Organism: Dendrobaena attemsi; assembly: GCA_034693945.1. NCBI lineage: Eukaryota > Metazoa > Annelida > Clitellata > Crassiclitellata > Lumbricidae > Dendrobaena > Dendrobaena attemsi. The sequence continues at coordinate 6,945 of JAQFXW010002077.1, forward strand.
CATCGGCGTATGTGTGTGTAGGCCTGCTGTGTATACGCTACTATATTAAGTCACACACAGAAAACACATGTACAGTGGCACACGTATGATATGTATACATGTACATATATTATATACATGTACTCCTATATATACAGGTGGAGGAGGTGTGTATCTGTGTAGGTGTATACATATGTGCTTTTTTGGAACCAGACACCGTTAGATTCTTATGCAAGTCTGCAGCTGCTTCCATTCCATCGTCTACTTGGGTCGGTGGTCGTCTAACCCTCTAAAAAGTCTAAACCAAGTAATCGCCCAATCCGTACCTAATAGTTTGTCGAACTCCCGTTTTCTTTCCAGACGCAAGGAAGTCCGAACTTAGCGCCCTTCCTCTCGGTTGAGTAATACGATGAACCCACGAAGAGAAACAGAGACGATGGATTTGGAGGTCATCAATTATGACGCCATCTGGAGAGAGTTGACACCAGGCCTGTTAATTATAGATAAGAGAGCAAAAGCCGATGGATGATGCAATCGCACAATGGCACCTGCGCCTTCCACTGAAGGTGCAAATTGGCGCTACACAAATGACCAGGTGAAAGGCATCAATTATTATTATGCCGTCCGGAGTAATTTCAGGAAAGCCAACGAGGTTAGATAAACCCAAACAAATGGTGCAGACAGTCACAGAGAGGGAAACAGATACAGAGAGACAAAGAGAGACAGACAGACACATACTGCAGGCACTGCTTCGGCGCATACAATGCATCAGAGAGTTCTGTGCTCTAGTTTCTGCGGCCCAGCAGGTGACAGATTGTAACACTTTATTAAGCGCCATCGCTGGACCTTCTTCCTGGAACAGCCTTCCATCACACCCCTATACAACGCGTTCTCTTGTCCTTGACTACGTCCAGAATAGTCCACATGTAGGCCTACATTGGTTGTCTTAGAGCACGCCTGTTTAATTGAGCACGATAACCGTGGTGCAGCACCTTTGCAGGGTATAGAAAATGCGCCATATTAAGTGTTTACATACATGCGTTACATACAGACACAAAATAGAATTCTACAATAATGCACTTTATAATTATTGTCAATCATTATAATCTCTGAGCCTGCACTTCCGAAGAACGCCTCTTACACGTCTACGCGTAGCCTACAGTCCCTACACCCGTTTATCAAAACAGGAGCGACTTCTACCGAATATTATGTTGATCTACACATTATTTTGAGCTTAAATGCTTAATAATGACTGCAGGGCCTTCTGTAAAATTGAGTGGTTTATCAAGCGGAAGAAAGTAGATTCCAAAGACTACAGTAGCCTATAGTTGAAATACTCGCATGCAGGATCTGCTCGAGCTGATATTCAGAACTAAGAGGTGTATTTGCAAGTGTCATACGGGCATCGTTATATAGTCGCCTCTAACAACTGCCCTCTACCTAAGCTACCTTATCATTATCCTATCTCATTGCCTCGTCTTTAAGGCTTACACGGAATGGCTTCTTCGTCTAAAGCGCTCCACATAAAGACAAATGTACACTGGATAAGATAGCCTATAATGTACGATGCTTGTCCGCAAGACTTGAAGATGCTTTGCTTCTTAATAATATCCGTACAATTATGATTGTAAGAAGCGGTGTGGGTCCTTGTTGCCTTCGTGATGTTGAAGCGACGTCTGTTCATCTGGTCAGGTGAGGCTCAGTTGTCAGTCAGAGGCTGAAGTGAAAGCTGTTGTCAGGCGATTAGCTTCATCTCAATATGAATAAAGAAGACTTCGCAACGTCTACTAATGCCTTCTTGCATATATATATATACAATGTAAACATATCAGGTCATTAGATTAACTCCAATTGCTTGCTTGCCAGATCGAGTTTAGTCATAGGACAGAAAGAGGATTGTCGTCGATCGCCTGCAACCGACAAAAGAAAGTGAGATCAGACGACAGAGGGGCACTGTGGAGGGGGAGCGGGGAGGGGCAATTGGCATGGCAACGCGGTTGACAGCGAGTGAAAAGCAGAGCACAGTGCTAGGAAAAGAGACATCATTTGTAGATAGCGCAAAATATTCAGGTGTCATTCAAAGCGAATATTGTATTATTCAAGTGCACTTTGTTATTCACATCAAACATACACTATAATATAGACCCTACGTAATATAATTATACAATGCACATGATAGGCCTATTTGTATATAAATATAATATTATAGGTCCTATACTTATGTGAAATTTGCAGTAAAAGTTTTGCCATGCAGCATAATTTCTTACTTGTCGTCATCCCCGATAAGTAGGCCTACGTCGTGAGGCAAGTCAGTAGGTAAGCAGGTAGCCTCTGTTGGATCATTTAAATAATTAATTTATTAGTCCAATTGCGTGTGTTGTTTTAAACGACCAACAAGATAGCATTAGGCACATTATCGTAAATATTATATGCATCGTAGAATATAGCCTAAGTTCGTTTCCTATTATTACTTAAAACGTCGTCGTCGCAGCCCTTATTAAGCACACGGATGACCTTTGGTCCATAAAAGGTAGAATCAAAACACACAGACGGTGTAGCACGAAGACAGACGCGTCCACTTGCATCTGTCTGTCTGTCTGTCTCCCTTTGGATACTCACAATTCCATGGCACCAGCAGCAGGTGGATGGGTTGCTGCAGCAGCGAAGGACGATTCATCGGTGGTCATTGAGAGAGAGATGCTTCTTGTATCAATTGGTCGAAGTATATAAGGAGTCATTGTTCTGATGAGAAGGAGAAGTTCCTGTCCTCGGGAGAATTAAGGTCGCCAGACTTAAATTATGCATTTGCCAGCCGCCTAATTATGTTTGCAGATTGGACGCAGTCGATAATTATCCATAATGCACTTCGGCTTTCATGAATCCGAGACGAATGCCCGACACTCCCATTCCTTTATATAGTGGAGTTTTGTGTCAGGGAGCCGGAATTGGATTGGTTTCTGTCCACTGCCATCTTGTATCACTCCAGCAAAGAGAGTGAGTCAGTGACTGGGTTAGTAAGTTAGTAGGTGACGGGAATAGTAAGTCAGTAAATTAGTCAGCGTCTGATTTTAAACGAATACGAATATACATTCTTCGCATCATATGCGTAATTTGTGGGGTACGAGGGGTACTCGTATCCAGCACCCCTCGTACTACTCTGCACTTTTCTAAGTGAGAGGGTACCGCACCCCACTTTTTCATGAAGCAAAATGAACAAATGAAAATGATATTCCATAGTTAAGAGTTGTGCCTTTCCGAGTATTGCTGCATCTGCTTCAACTATTTCTTCCATTTATTATAATCAGTTTCTCAAATGAGGCATACGCTGTTTAAAGCATACTTACTTTCAAGAAGTTACAAAGCGAGAAATTTCTTGACCTTTACTTCTGACTTATTCCAAGAGCGTCCTGACTTTGCATTTATCATTGCATGTTTGATTCTATTAATATCCCACAGCTCTTTATATAAGAAAGGACAGTAAAGAATGAATTGGTACCCCCACACTCCCACATATTAGGTCAAAGATACGCCATTGCTTGGTGGAATTGCAAATGTGTTGAATTGGCGAAGGATGTATACAGTCTGCAGCCTTCTAATATTCATGGAGAGAGTTATTTCGTATACGTGCTTTAATTTCGTCGATGCGATGAATGGAACGCAGCAGCAGCAGCAGCAGCAGCCGTGGAATCGTCGGAGGCTGAAGTGATACTGTTTTCCATGCATCCCATCCGATGGCAATCCCTGATGAGCTTCTTTCGTCGTCCTCTGCAACTCTTCCACTCCAGTTCTCTGTCCATCGATGGCTGACTCCTCCTCTCCTCATGACGACAACCCCCCGCCGCACACATACACCCCAACACACAGTTAGAGACATGATAATATACATTGTAGATGTATTGTGCACTGGTATGTCTATAAGTAAATACTTTCTTCTGTGATCCGTCAATTCAGTTCAAGATGTTTCATTGATCACCGTCGTGTATATATGTGGGAGCTTAAGGGCTATTTGTCATTAGCATCAGTGTGATTTAATGAACAAATGAGAAATGAGAATTGCTCTAAATCATATTGTGTCAAACTGCACTCCATTGAGTTACATTCAATAAAATCAGATTGCACTGATTGTGTGTATAACAGTATACATATACTAAACGGTTGAGTATGAATGTGGAGCATTCGCTTTTGTTGCTGGACATTGACGAGATGTGTGTTGTTTCTGGCGCAGAGTCGAAGATCGAGGCTCAGACGAGTTCCGCCAAGATGGTTGCTAAGGTGGGAACGGATGTGACGTTGTGGTGCAACGCCACCGGATATCCGAAGCCAGTCGTCTACTGGACGAGGGAGGACAGGAACAGAACACTACCAGATGGAAATCAACAGTTCTGGGTATATTATTACAGTTGACCTTTCTTATAATTCGTTGGTTATTTAATTCAGTCATCGTGTTCACTTTCTGTGTAAGAAAATGATTCCGTTGTGACTGGCTTTGCTTTAATCATAATATAGGCCTATATGGTTTTAGCACAAAATCACATGGTGTTCAGTTGCACTGTATATATATGTATATATAAATATATATATAAACTTACAGGAGAAACTGGTTTAGCAAATGACAACGAAATGTGAAGTATAGAAGTTTGATTTTCGTGGCCATTTTTCGGGATTGCTCCGCGTTTCTTTAACTTCGATTCTAATGCAATGCACAATTATTATCTTATGCGTGAAGTGGTTAACTAAAAGATGCCACGAACCACACTGTTATTCACTCCTGCTAATGTTTATCTGTGTTTTTGTAGATAAAGGTATTTTGCAATTTTTACTGCTTATATATCTTCGAAAGATTACATGTCTTGCCCTCTGTGCAATAAGCAATACCGTTTATATAAGAAACTTATAGGTCCACTTAGGTCCTCCCTTTGTGTCCCAGCCTTTAATATGCCATTTGTTCTTGTGTCATTTTGTTTCTTTGGGAGCAATAAACAGCCTATATGCAATGTTACGTTATTGATATTATTTGTATCAGTCTGGGGCGTCTGGAGAAATCTATTTTGCAATAACCGATGTTGTCCTTCTTGGTTGCTGTCCTACTCCCACTCGGCTGTATCTCTGTGACTCGTTCTCCAGTGCTTTTGGCTTCTGTCGCGGTTCTGTCATGACCCCTCTACCCCCATACATCCTATGTACAAATAATATCAGTAACGTAACATTGCATATAGGCTGTTTATTACTCCCAAAGATACTGGGACGAATTCATCTTCCCATTGGTGCTGCTGTCCATCAAACGAAAGCGAGGCATTTATTTTCGGTCCATTGAATGCGCTGTCGTCTGACAGAGATCATCCTCGATGCAACATCTGCCTCCTTTATTCTCTCCGTGTTTACTCCTGCAGTGGACTCCCATTAAGATGTAATAAAACGGGTTCATTTGAATCGCTGATCACACATGGCCGGCCTTCTAAGAGCAACACACTGTCCCATCATCAGAGACTTCTGGAGATTCTTCTCTCGTCTGTGATCTTCGGTTGTCCTGCATGAGCCTCGATCTCTCTCTCCTTGACGGATCACGTTAATGATGTCTGTATACACACTTCTCCTCTTGCGTCCACCATCCCAGCTATAGCTCCGTAGTCTGTACCTTCCGCCGTTGTCTCTCCTAATTCACGCCATTAACTGCACCCGAATGAATTTATGATCTTGGCCGGATTCTCAAAAGCTAACATGGTTTGAAACCTTCGTCTGCTCTTAATAGCTCTCTAATTGGAGGCGTCCAGAGGTTTGACCAAACAACGTTCCTTGCACTGACTACCTTCAGAAGCTACCATCCTTATTAACAAATTATGCCTGAAACAAGCATTTTCGTTTTCATCTGCCAGAGCATGTTATAAGGAAATCTTATCACTGCACAATCAAAGCGTCAACTCATCTTCAGGAAGGCTTTTAAAAAGAAATTCGTAGAACTGGAGAATCTTAGCCCCTAACGACTAGGGGGTCTGGGGGAGCGTCGTAAGCTCCCCCAGCGGGGTCTGGCCCGGAGCCCCAGAAACCAAATTGTTTTATAATTAATGCCAAATGAAGTGCATTCTAGGCTCTTATTTGCTTCCACTTTGTCAGTGCTGATTTTGACCTTCTGGCTATATCTGGAGTTAAAATCGTCCCAACGTTTTCCACTATAGTGTTGCACACCCTCTTAGGCCTATATAGGCCTAAGTGATATCAACCTAGCGGGGTCTAAGCCAACAAAATTTTGATAATATTATTATGCCAAATGGAATACATTCTGGGCTCTTATTTACTTTCAATTTGTCCATGTTGATTTGGACCATACGACTGTAATTGGTGTTAAAAGCGGCCGCAAAGGTTTTAGTGCTACATATCCTCTTAAGTGATATCGATCTAGCGGGGTCTGAGGCTCTGCTCCAGAAGCCAAATTTTTTTGTATAATCTGATGCCAAATGGACTACATTCTGAGCTCTGATTTACTTCGAGTTTGTCAATGTTTATTTTGACTCTCCTACTATAAATGAGGTTGAAAGCTACAGCAAAGGGTTTTAACTAGTGCTGCATATCCTCTTAATCAGTGAACCAGCGGGTCTGGGTCAAAGACCCAGAAGCCAACGGTATTTTATCATTTGATGGGGTTAAATTTGATTGTTTTGGAATTGAGATCCCAATGGTATGGAGCCCTGCCTTTCATGGATTCCCTTTGCTGCCCTGAATAGTA
>JAQFXW010002078.1:0-13643 GCA_034693945.1 Dendrobaena attemsi
CATTACATAATGCCTAAAATTAAATACACAGTGTAAGAAAGGTTTAAAAAATTTTATTCCCCGGTAAAGGGGTTAAATGATGATTGTAAAAGTTTGTAAGCTATGCCTTGTCGCCACAGACTGCTTTCGCATTCCAGTAATCAGAATTGGAAGAACAACAAAACATGATATATTGGTTTTATGATGTAGTAGTATTATGATTGAACACACCAATTCCCTTTGGAGCAAATCCACTTTCATTCGCAGGTTTAATGACCCAGTAGAAGTACATGATTTTGTGCATTGTCTGAACGATGTAGCTGATGCGATACGCAATGACCGGGTTGTCTGGTTCGTTCAAGAAGTTCAACAAAATCGAATACAGATTCTGCTGGACCTGTCAAAAATAAAGAAAAAACAGCACAGCATATGTATATAATCTACACAAAGTCTCCTTTATTAAGTGGTTCAATATCAGTGAGCGATAATGATTATGAATCTGTGGATTGAATTAGACACGAATTCATGCAGTGTAATGTAAAGATTTTAGCCAATTTATGTAGAACAGCAATGTCTTTACAGTTGCGTGAAAATCAGGGAAATCATTTTATTCTAACGACTACCAATCATTCAATTGCATGAGATTCACTGTGCCGAATTAGTTAATTAAACTGCACTCAAATCTAGTTGGTGTTTTAGACTATATATAAGGATTACATTGAATTAAATCCTATACAAACTGCGCACCAGATTAGATGCGACAGTTGCAGGTTCAGGACTGCAGAACAGACTCCATGTAATGATCAATGGCAAGTTGTCTGTACCTGTACCACTGTGCCTCCTCCATTTGCCACTCACCAATCTGGTAAATGAATGGAACTGGAATATCTCCATGTCTTTGGAATTCATACACTTCCAGTTCACAGATCAAGGAGTGGGAAATGAGCTCTTCCCGTTAGTTCACGACACAAGTCCTTTACGAGACTGATTTGATTTCATTCATTCATTCATTTGGAAATTTACACCGCGCCTCTTCAAGGGGACTACTTAGAGGTGCTCCCAACTCTTGCAGGGCCAAAGAGTACTGTTTTAAGAATACCATAAAGAGCTTCAGAGGAGGTACCAGTGTGTAGACGCAGCTCCAGAGGGAGGTCGTTCCAGACGACCGGGCCTATCAGGGAGAACGCTCGACCCTGCATGGTAGCAGTTCGAGCATAAGGAACCATTTATAAGACTTACCTCCATCGATGCATTAATCCAGAGACTGGGGTTCAGAAGAATGCAGTCAAACAGATGTTTGAGAAGAGTAAGGCCACTTGACGGATTCGCCAGAAGACAGGTGGCCATCGAAGCAAAGCCATCCAAGACTTCTGTTGTCAGATGCGCCTTCAATGACTACACAAAAACAGCAAATCATTCATTTTTTACATGCAATACAACTCCTATGACAGACTCAGAGTAATTGATGGCTGAGAACCTTACACACAATTTGAATATCACATCAAACAGTTTCAAGCAGAGACATTAAACCGATTCATAAATTAGAGATCATGACACTTAACAATCTGACTCTTGGAACCTAACAGAAGCACCTAACAGAAGCACTGACAATATCATCTGAAGCGAATTGAAAGCTAGTAAGAGTTAAAAGTTTAACAATCAGCAAACAGATAACTAGAAGCATCACCACTGGTGAGACAGCGAGTCCAATAAACACATATGGCAAAACCAACAGATGTTTGTCCCAAGTACCATAAGCTTCTCAACAAGAACAAGTTTGCTTACAAAGCTCGTCATATTTAGATATAAGTACTGCACAAATACAACCTCTGAAAATCACAAAGTTTTACCTGAATGCAAACACGTATAGTCGTATATTGAATACAGAAAGTAGCTGAAACACGCTTGACCAATTATTTTCCAGACGGCAATGGCCTCTGTTGTCATAAGCTGTCGTTAAACTGATGAAAGACAAACACAGAAAGTTTTCTTTTTCATTAAGAAAATAAGAAAGATGCTTGAGAAAGACCTTTTCGAGAAGGTATCCGATAACAAGATATCCTTTGTACTGGAGCAACTGTTGTTGAATGTCGTTCGACCCAAAGAGGAGTTTGCACAAGAGTCTTACGAGGGACGTACTACAACATACAAACAACACATCTAATCTGACCTCAACTAAAGATATCAACTGAGCCATAATCATACATCAAAAGGAATTTATTTATAATCACGTTCACCACAAAAGCAGTCAAAATTCAACATGCAGGGCATAAACAGGCACACAATGATGATGATGATGATGAATAATTATTACTGCTGTAACAGTGACACAATAGAGCACGCATACACAATAAAAGGAAAAAAACTAAGGCATGAGAGAGCATAACTTATAGCACTCTGAACGGTAAGTTACCATATGGTGTAATTAATTTTTTCTGGCATTCCAGGTTCCATCTCTTCCACGAGGTCGAGTTGTTCAAACAGCGGGAAAAACACCTGGAAATTCAATCAATAGCAATCGTATAAAAACTATAAATATGCCATCCCTTTTGCCTGTACACGCATTTCAGTAGTTTTATCACACCATCACAGTCAATCATATAAAAACGAGAGGAATATTTATCACCGTGCCTACCAGTAAATATTTAAAATTATAATAATAACATCACAATTATGTTGTCTATCAGTAACATTTAATTTGTTTTTGATTTAATAACATAACTTAAGTAGCACTTAATAGCGCAACTCACAGTAGATGCTATTCATTGTGTTCTATTTAAAGATTTATATAGCACCTTTAATAGTACGAACTGTTTAGAAATTCTCTTGACAAAAAGCTCTGATGCCCAGTCGGAGTTAACAACCGAAGCACCGAATAGTACGAACCAGTCATAAACCAATTGGTAAAAGAAGAAGACCCGTCAGATCTACTGTTGGGAGGTTATTCCTTTGTGACTGCAATTAATTGTTTCTGTCATATGGCCTTACGTTTAATTTATTTGCTGCTTGTTACAATAAAAAGTTATCAATTGATTTATACTGATTGACCTAGTACTTGTCTTGTACTTGTCCATGGCATTTCTAGAGCTGTTAATAAGTAAATGAGCATCTCCCAAACACTATACTCAAAGTATCAGAATACAAAATTTGTCCACATCTGACCTGAATTCCTCCGATTGAATGGAGGCTGCTGTAGATGGAGTGAGTGAGGCATGGCTTTGTTTCACCGAGTATCAGACCGTGAGGACTGTGCATGAAGTAAGACTGGTTCCCCTTTGGAGACGAATCGAGACACAGCTGGCCATCGCAGGAAGATGGCGAGTAGAGGAAAATGATTGAACTAAACAGCTTCCCATCGTAAAGAACCTGGAAACAGATCGATTTAAGCAACCACTCGTAATCTCACAAGTAGAGGACAAATGAAGTAAGATCAGCATTTTGACTAACACCTTAATGACGAGCCGAGTCTGAGCCTTCCAGCTGCAATAATACACTCTTGTCGCTAAAAATTTAGATACCAGAAGTCAGTAAGTTGCCAATTTAACACCCAATATACCCCAATAATAACACTTATACTAACTCTGTGGCTGTTTTCTGGCTAAGTCTCACAGGATTCAAAGTTCGTCTTTCACCCAACTGTGTCAGAAGGGTAGAAGGGGCTATCTAACTAACTCATCATGTCTAAGGCCTTGCCAAATGATTCACAGCTTCACAAAGGCCAGTATCCAGCTTTATCAAAAACACCTTCAAAATTAATCAATAGATAATTAATCAAGTAATCAATCGGTAAAGTAGTAAGTAAAGTGGCAGGCCAGTCTGCTGAAAAGCAGACATGAAAACTAAGGACAGTTAAACTGCAAAAACTCTTCTACACTTTAACAAAACAATTGCTGATAAAAATTAAACTTATTTCTAACTTATATAATTAAAATATCATAAGGCATCCTCAAGACGAAGCTAAAAACGCACATACCCGCTTCATTGCTTCATTCAGAGTCACAGTACTTTCAAACTTCAGCTGGCTCTAAAATTGCATTTAGCATACATAATTCATATGCCACTTAATACTACTCAATCTCTAACACATTATACAAATTATTGCACTCAAACACTGATTCACAAAAAATGGGAATACCATTATCATCCTCTAAAGTTGACCCTTGGAGCTTGCCTCTCCAAATGTTGACCCTTGTATCTTGACTTAACACGTTCCCCGCGACGGGAAATATCTTGCAACAGCGAGAATCTAACTGACCATTCGATGACCCCCCACAGTGACACCCACGGGTCTATTGTTCTCCGATGCGCATAAGCCGTGCCATAATTTAAACTCTGTATACGCTTAGAGGCGCTCACCGCTGGTCTAATGGATCACAGCCTGTGCTGAATCGACTCAAATGCTAATCAGACAAGCATCACTGCTGTCAAAGACCATTGATACGGCAAGATCCATTGTAACATTGTTTGCCTTGTTAAGCCTATCAATACAGGACGCTGAAGAACGAGATATCTCGACCCTCGCGTCCAGGCATACCTAATCTATGACGAGATATCTCGTTCCTAACAGTCAAAGTGTTAAAGTTGAAACTTGACAATCATATGTCTATTAATTGTTTCTTGACTAAATATCAGTGAATAAGCTGGTAATATGACTAAGTTATCATGGACACTTTACAATCCTGATATCAAAATTGCGATTATAGAATTATGGAATAATAATACTGTCAAACTGGCATTTTTACCAAATCAAGGACTGCACCTTTCAAAAATAGAGGCGAATACGTCAACAGGATGCACGAAAACATCTGAAGAATTACTTTCAAGATGTGGAATCACTTCCGTAATCATTTAACTGTAGACAAAAGCGGTAACAAGCAGAGACGGTGAATGGCAGTTGAACACTTACGCTGTGACCCGGGCCGAGCATATGCAGTGCCTCCACCTGCTGAGCACTTAACGCTTCACTGAACAAGTACACAGATGACATCTGGCCGCAGAACATTGTGTCCTTCTCCATTTCAGCGCTACTTCCCAGGTAGCACTTGTCAAAAACCTAAGCATTCATCAATCAATCAACGTAAATCATTATCAATCAATTAAAACTTTATTGTTCACCGAATAAAACATGTAGTCGTACATTCACGGAAATAACCACTAGCGTATGCACGCAGCGAACAGTGGGAAACCCCAAAAGAACGAACTGTTCCACTATCAGGGGCCACCCAATTAATAATCTTAATCGTCGTTTATATTATCGATAACTTTGCCATGTAAACTGCACATCTCCTTTCACATTTCCTCACTGAAATTGTCAATTGCTCCATAAAAAAGACTTTAAATTATCTTTTACATTCTGTGGCAGACACACATGCGTATTTAAGCAGCGTTAGTGTTCTTGAGATATGACACATGAAACTTTATATTCGGAATTTGGATGCATACATGGCCAAGGCCCTTGCTTTAACCAGCAAATAAATTCAGAAATAATCAGCTGAACATAGAAAAGCTTTATTGGGAGCACCTGTGAACAAATGTTGGGAGCAAATGCTACAAATGCGAATACTTTCTACTCCGAAAAACACAAAAAAGCATGGCAAGCCAACTGGCTACATACAAATTAAACTTATGTATATTCAATCAATGCATTTAAGTTATGTATTACACGATGTGTACGGACAGTTGAATGCATTTTGCTGTAACTGACTGATGTCATGGACTAATAAACGATTTCATTTGATTTTATAAATATACAAAACAGTAAATATTAATGGAAAACTGAAAATTCTAAAAGAGAGGACAGCCGCTTACGTCATTAGTATTCACGGGCCATGACATTTCTGCACAAGACACAAGCGTTCCATTAACATAGCAATTCAACTCGCTTGTTGTCCAACGATTGTAGATGAAAGCAATTGTGACCATGTTCCACTAAATTCCACAAACACAGGAATAGCAGATGAGGAAACCGAAGATAACGAAACAGCAAGATACCATAAAAATGCCTTACATAAGTACTATTAAGTAGTCTGACATAAAGAAAACCAGAACAAGTACATCAGAAATAAATAACTTGTAAGAAATTAGAGTATTTTAATTTATAATAGGAATAGCCAATAGGTTGCTTATTATTTGATAATAATAGATAAGAATATCCCAGAAGTAAAAACAGCAGATAGATAACTAGGCCTAATTAGCTAATAAAAATAACAGATAAAGCACATCAGAGAAGCAATAGAAGATATGAAACAACAGATATGCAAAGTAATAGTACTAAACCTTTGTTCATCTGCTCGTGCCTACAAGTAGACCTGGGCATTAATGCCCACTCTTACCAGACAGAGTCTTAAAAATGGAAAGTGGACAGATGGTAATACCTCTCTGGGCTGGAAATCATATTTGACACAGTGCTGGAAACCTTTTCCCTTGGTCTTGACAACAGTAATGACAAAAGCATTGCCAAAGAAGTGGCCGGAATATCCAACTCCCTTCCCAGTTCTGAAACTAACAAAGACAAGAAAGACAAATGAATAGCATGCTGGCCATAATGCCATTGAAATATCCAGTTCAACTATGAACATTGTCCAGCTCAAACAATACTCTCGACCGCCAACAAATTACAATTAAATTATGAGTCCATGGTCACCAATTCTCCTTATGGCCGCAAGGTGCGCCTACTGCTTTACAGTATTTCAATCTGTTTGTCTAATACATTCTTGTTGCTTAAATGCAATTGTGCATTAGACAACAGACATTGACAAAAGTTACAATTAATAACAATTATTACTGTCTCAATTTTCACAGAAGAAAACAAATTCAAATGTCAAGAATTTGAGTCTGGACCTTTGCAGCAACAAGCTACAATAATTGAACTACCGACTGCTACATGCCCATCAAACAACTCAGTCAAAATCACAGCTCTTACCAGAAGATATATGGTTTATCACGGTTATTGATGACACCCATTTCCGGATCCAGCCTCAACCAAGTGTGGAATGTCCATCCGACCTGCTGTGGAAACTTCGACATCGGTGGAAGAGCAATCACCTATTGAGCAAACCATCTGCAACAGTCACCTCTGCAGAATTCTCTATTGGTCATATTTTTACAAATGAACCATAATTGTTTGGCTGCCTCAACAAGTAATCAGAAGTAATGAAATGTGAATCGTCGTCATATGTTCAAATGTTTCCTCTTGATAGGCAGTCCTAGTCAGTGGGTCCAAGGACCTTTCTGGACTTTCCATTTGTTGTTCGAAATTCTTGTCATGCATATGATGATGTTTATTGAAACTGACAACAATAAACTGATTGAATTGAATTGAAGTTTATGCAAAACATTTCAAGCAAGCATATTGTCAAAAATATTAGAATGCAAGGGTCTGGTAAATCAATGTCTCAGAGACTAAGAGTCCAGAACACCTCAATTATTGGCAAGTGCATGTGTCCCGGCTGCCCATCCAAAGTTGATGCCAGGATGATCCAGACTGGTAAAAATCCAGGAATGTGGTGCTATCATGTAAAGTAGATGCTTCTGTTCTACAACAACTTCTTAACGGCGGAAACATAGTATCACTGTATCTGAGTGATAATCAGAAGTACTTACACTGAAATGTAATTTCCTTACCGATCCTAGAAGCACTTGAAACCGCCTCTGAGTAGTAGTGGACTTGAAGGGGCGGGATAGAAATGCATAAATAAATAAATAAAATAAAAACTTGCACTGAAACGTAATTTCCTTACCGATCCTTTGAGTCCTGGAAAACTGAAGAATTCATTTGGTCCTGACTGCAGCGGCATCTGGTGAAGAACTTTTAAGAGCTTCGTTGAATGACGAGGCTGAGAAACAGAAGAATATATAAAAAATAATCAGAAAATATAAATATTAAAGAAAGTAAAATAGACTAATTTTAAAAAGCGACATTTCTGTCACTGGATTTTGTACACTTATATATGTACTGCCACTCTACATTCATAGCATGAGACAGTCTAAGGAGAAGGTTAGAAAAAACACGGGACCTCTGTCACTGGGTTGCTGTGGTTGTATTTGACCCCTGCCGAATGATCCTTTGACCTTTGGACCTTGAACCTCAGGACTCCATATTCAATGAAATGTTGCTTTGACTGACTGGTCTACTGAATGAGAAATCAGTAAATGTAATCTCACCCATTTTCCATTCCTGGCTTGCAGGTGACTGAACATCATCTGCAACTCTTTGACTGATATGCTGTAACTACCCATAATGCTAAGCAGCTCCATCACTATGTCTAAAAGCACAATACACATTAAGGTAGTTGAAACATGAACTGTACTGTTCAAAATATATCTCACAGCTGATAACATCTGTATGCATTTTCCGCAAAGTTGTTTTTCTATAAAAAATATCAAAATCAAACAATTGTTTGAGAAAAAATGCGAAAACAAATATTCAGAAGGAATAGATCCCTCAAGCAATTTGTGCATGATGCTACAAATGTTCTCCAATCTATTTCCCTTCCTCCCATTTCAGATCATGAGTCATGACCCTACCAGCTGAAAACAGGTCACAGAACCTCCTCCATAGGAACACATGATTACAATGAGTGCTGGAGTAAAAAAATTTCGTCAAATACAAAATCCTAATAACTACTGACATCAGATCCTTCATACCTGCCAACATATCATCGTAAGTTGGAATCTTTGCAATGATTTTCTCTGCAAGTCCAATGCCAACACAGGTCTGTAGGTTGACTGTACACCTTCGCACACCAGCACTAAAAAGGCTCCACAGTTCGGCCTGTGAAGGAAATGCACAACAACAGTATATTGGCATCCTAATAGCTGGACAGTCAAATTTTGAAACACTTTAAAAGAACTTAACACTGCATCTAGACTGCTAGAGTTATTAGATTCTTTACTGTAAGGTACATTTAGCAAGTAGTGATACCCATAAAGCTAGATGTTATTTGTGTCTATAGGGGCTTTCGTGGCTTCATTCTAGGAGACTTTGTAAAATCACAGAAGTGCATATTAGTTTGTTACGACTAATTGCTTACCAAATGTGAACTGTTAATTAATCTAACCAAAATAATATATCATCCTTTATAAAAAACAAACAGTGATTCAACGTCATAACCAAAGCAGTGGAAGGCCTAACTCACTGCATACATATCCATCAATCAATAAAAATAAATTTACATAGCCTCTGTTCAAGAGCTTTACTCAGAGGTGCTCACGATCCAGGTGTGATAAAAAGGAGTCTTGAGGGATCGTAGAAAGAACGAGTGGATGGCAAGTGGAAGGTATCACACTCACAACAACCATAGTAACATACTCAACTAATTGACAGAGAGTCAGAGAGTCAACGGAGATCTTAATAGATGCTTAATAGATGCAGTCATTTTTAATTGCCATCTGCCTCTTCAGGCAGATGGCAATTAAAAATGACTGCATCTATTAAGCATCACAATACCTGAAGCTTTGCAGAACAGTCATCCATTAGATCAACCATCCGCAAGACATTGTCACCATTTGTTAGTATAAAGTTACTATCGAGATCAAACTGCTTTCCAACAACCTATAGAACAAAAATATACACTTTATTAATGACCATTGGCTAAGCACAGTCATCATCTCAATGCGATGCTCATCTCAATGGGTTCACATGCAGGTCACAGATACCAACAATTTCCATCATTTTCTCAGGTTTTGCTGATCTGATGCTGGAAAGATTAAGACAGGATAATTGACCGGAAATACTTGAAGTACTTGGATGCATGATGGCCTGGTGAACTCAGTCTCCTGGTTTTATACTGGTAGGAAGTGAGTACCAATGCAAGTAACAAAGACTAAAAAACCTTGGCAAACATTGAATTTAAATTATTGAGCTGCGGACATTCTACAGTTGCACATATCATGTTAAGCTATCACATGAATGTCATTGGCTATTTGAACTCATGTAAAGGGACCTTGTCTTCCGCCAATTTGTCTTAATATAGCTTTAATTAAAAGTGTGTCTCTTGTAAAGTTTATATGTTTTGAGCAGTTCTGTACTGCTGCATAACTTTGTATTATATTGTATTCATATTGTATTTGTGTATTTCTATACTGCTTCTTACAGACCACTGCTACTCAGAGGCGTTCCCGACGACAGCCCGAAGGTGTGTCAGCGTTTTACATGCCGAGGCACTTGAGCAATTGTGAGCGAAGGACTTGCTTTAAAGGTCCTTATGCGGCGGGTGGGATTCGAACCTGCAACCTTCACCACTATACTACCACATCCCACAGAACTTTGGTTCTGTCTATAAAAATCAACTTTAAGTTGACAGCTAATTCTTAAAAATATGTGTATAATGCATCTTGATATACGTACAATAAGCAAGAAATCTAACAACAGCACGCAATTATCAATACACATACAGTAAGAGCATACATTAAAAGATACACAGCATTCAGTGAGTCAAGCCATGTCTGAGTAGCCACAAAAGTTTCTTAAAGGTGTAATATAAAAAGAATCATATAGATAAGTTTTGCAATACAGATAAGATATATAAAAATGTGAGTGTCTGGGCATAGGTAAAGCAAAATGTTACAAGTTCACAATGCAAATACATTGGAGTGTGTATAGGTAAAGTAAAATGCTACATACTAGGCTGAGAACGGAGTTTACGAATTCGTTGCTGGACATCTCTCCAGTACTCATCAGTTCGGATAGCTTCAGGAACTTGGCTTCATCCGTGCCAGGCAGTTTCAGAACGTCAAAAGCACCTTCCTCAGCTGGCACTTCTTCTGGGCTCCTCCTCGTCTCTTTATTATCAGCAACATCAGATGGCACAGTCTCATTCAACTCTACATGGATTTCGACCGTCTCTTTCATACTTGACCCAGTTAATTTCAAGCTACTCTTCACATTTTCCTCACCGTCATCTTGTTCATTTTCTTCAGTTTCCTTAGAACCAACCTTGATCATTTCCTTTGCATCATCTACGTCGGTGTCACTTGGTTTTAGCTCTTCAGTGTTCTTTTCTTTTGCTATATCTTCATGGTCACTTTCACTCATTGGAAGTTCTCTGCTCTCAGTTTCTTCGGCGATCTCTTTTGCTTCGATCGCATTAACTTTTATCTCTTTGACATCAGCATCTTTTGATTTTCCCTCCCTTGTATCGTACTCTTTTGCATTTGCCTCGATCTCGTTACCCTCCTCTTTCGTGTCCATCTTGGTATCGTCTGCCTCTTTAGTACTAGTCTCATCCGTTTGGTGCTCCTTGAGATCGCCCTTATTTGCCTCTAACTTGGTATCATGCTCAATTGCTTTAACTTCGAATTCACCGGATCCATAATCATTTTGTTCGCCTGAGTTCGGTTCCAGCTTCACATCACTGGCCGTCGGTTTTTCTTCCCCCACATAAGATTCCTCCAATTTGGACTCTATGGTCTCTGCAGAAGCATCAGCCATTCTGAATCAAACTTATATTGACAAGTCCTTGAAACGTCTTAAATGGCGCCTTCAATAATCGTACGAAACAGATGCATCGATTATATGGCGCTAAATACGTCGCATTTAGGTCTACTTCACACGTATATACTTGCCTACTTACTTACATGACGGGCATGCCACAGCGTCCCTGTCAATGACGACAGATCGATATTCGCGACTTGCAAGAATGTCGCCAAAAACTTCCAGTCGCTAATTGTCCTGCTTAAAGAGTTTACTAGACTGTGCGCAAAAACCTTCTGGAACGTTTACAAATGGAGTATTTTAGACGGATTTTGGCTAAGAATTTTCCTTATTCGTGTCATCGGGTATTGCTACAGACTACATATTGCGGAGATTCAACCATTTCCTTAATGACGCATTTTATCGCTCGGAGTCATTTAAACCACTTGACTTGTGTGCAAATTTTGTATCACAGGAAAAGCAGCGATAGGTCTTGAATTACAATCTAAAAAAATTAATGCTAAGATGAATTTATACTTAAAGACAAATATGCTTTCAAGTAGGCGATTGTGGTTGTATTTCGAAGCATATGCAAAGATTTTGCAACTGTAACGGAGGCGCTCTTGCACCTATTTTAATAAGGATCAATCGCAAAACAAAAATCCAAATATATAGTCTTTGTTGTTGGTCTCCGCCCGATCATCACGACCGCAACCAAAACGCTACCGGTACCAGAGCCTACACCTAGAAGGCCTACACATCGGCACCACAATTATTATAATTATCGCGCAATGATTAAAATTACAGCCTACCAGATCGGTGTTCCCGCAGTGCGCGTGCACGAGGCTCAATAGGGCACAGACATACTTACTTTCCTACAATTAACTAATCACCATCAGTAATATGAGATCACGAGATAGTAGGCTACAACTCAAGCAGTCATAGGCTTCTAGTTCCTAAGAGTTTAAGCTAAGACTCGGGATATAGGCTTATTATAAGGCTCATGGCTGAGATCTAGTGTGACGTTTGATCGTATAGGCCCTATACGATACCGTGATTAGTCTAGGCCCTATAGCCTAGTTTGTGGGGCGTGACCAGTACTGTAGTGGTGAAGGTCGCCGGCCTGCAGGTTCGAATCCCACTCGCCGTGTAAAGATCTTAGCCAAGTCCTTTACTCCCAACTGATTGAGGCGCTTCCGCATGTTGACTCCAACACACCTACGCGCTGTGATCGGGACTGCCTCTGAGTAGCCTAATAAATGGACTTGAAGGGGCGGTATAGAAATGCGTTAATAGAAATAATCATGGACATAGGCCTACGCGTAGGCTAAACTTGGGGCCTAATAGGGTCTGGTTAATCAACGAGTTTCAGAGGCTCAGCCAGATGTAATCTAGACACGATTTCTCCGTTTAAATTAATGGTGGCAGGCCTAGTTTGTAACTTTGCATTGTATTGTATATTCAACTGTATAATATATTGTATCGGAAATTTTGTAAGGCGCATAGAACAATTAACTTAAGTCTACTCAGATGCGCTTTTCGCAAGGCCGTATAATATGGACAGGTGTTTTGGATGTTTAAACACCTCCCGAAAGGAAAAATTGGCAATGTAAAAGTTCGATTTTCCTGTAAAAAGGTAGGAAAATACGATTCTTGGGGCGTAAAACACTATCCAAAATGAAATAATTAATGTAAAGAAAGTTGGACGTGGAAAACACCCCACCCCCGAAACAAAATCCTGACTAGCCTACGGCTTTGGCTTTACGAACTCCGAGGAAAAAAGGCTTCCAGATGCAGACAGCAGTTGGAAGACTATTCTGCAATTTTCTTGTTTCATTCACTCTTTTATTATATCCTGTGGCATGATCAGGTAGGCCTAGGCCCCCTAAATATTATTCGATTCTAGAGAATTTTTATAATAATCAATTTTGGTGCAACCCATATTGTAGGCTGTACAGCAACGTAGGCCTGCACCGATTATTTTAATACCAAAAGAAATGTAGATTATCATTATTGCCTCATTTCTCATTTGAACACTCAATACTTACAATAATTACTGAGTTGCGCATCATATTTATACAGTGATCACCATCATTATCGTTTTTGCTAATATAGGCTAATATAATAGGCCTGGGCCTAATATTGTATTCACCATTACGCTATATATATATATATATTCTAAACAATAATTCCCGTTCTTTCGATCGATGATGCGGTGATGCGATGTCCGTGCGCTAACGCTCTAAAAATA
>JAQFXW010002079.1:0-13642 GCA_034693945.1 Dendrobaena attemsi
TGTGTATATATGTATGTATGTATGTATGCATGTGTATGTGTGTATGTATGTATGTATGAATGTATATGTATTTCTATACCACCTCTTACAGTCAACTACTATTCAGATGGAGTCCCGACTACAACGCGAAGGTGTGTCGGAATTTTACGTCCCATAGTTGGAGGATGTTTAGATAAGCTCACTGGCCATTTAATCTGACTGTTGAATAAATTCTTTGTTAATTATTTGCCTAAAATTGCTATTTATATCTGCATAATTTAAAATTAAAATAAAGCAACTTATATTTTTATCTCATTTTTTCCAATTTAGAAAATACTTTAAGTGCTAATAATCAAGAATAATAATTACAATGCTGAGTGTTATCTCTAGTATAATAACTATTATGCAAGTGAAAACATTCAACATTATTATTTCTGATAATTGACATTATACTGCGATTCACAGCTCAGCGATACTATATCATCACAATGAGAGTCCTTCTGATTAATTAGTCTCTTGTGAGTTGGGACTGGCTCTGACACTGTACAACCAGTTATAGTCCTTGTAAATTTTCCAAATGTATTGGGTAACATAGTCTCCATATTTTCAATAATAACGTTCTTTATTATATTCATATTGACAAATGCAGTATGATTACAGACAGGTTATACGAAATATGTCCCGCATAGCACGACACGCAGGTCAGCTAAATGGCGGGTTAGACTTATTCTAATTCTAGTGGCCTGAGAACTGGAACACTCCTGGTACGGCCAAACCAGGAGTGGGGTGGGCGATCGTATTTTCCAACTGACACGAGACAAACCAAACAACAGAAACGTGCTATTAGGAGCTAGCAGAAACTTAAAATAAATTACTCCCCGAATGGGATTTGAACCCTTGTCGCCAGATCAGTACTCAGCTTATCTACCAGCCGCTCTCTCTCAACTTAGCTACGGACCCACCATTTCCCATTTCGGTATTTGTTCATAGCTGAGACACGCAATCAGATGCTATGGGACGCGGTAGTGTAATGGTGAAAGTCGCCGCCTCGCAACCGAAAGGTTGTGGGTTCGAATCCCACCCACCGCGTAAGGACGTTTAGCAAGTCCTTCACTCACAATTGCTGAAGCGCTTCGGCGTGTAAACGCCGACACACCTTCGGGCTGTAGTCAGGACCGCCTCTGAATAGTAGTGGACTGTGAGAGGCGGTATAGAAATACATACATACATACATACATACATAAAGATTGCTAGTATACTTGCTTTATGAACTGTTCGTCAAGTTGTCCGCTCTTCGCATAGCGGTCCAATTCTTCGCTGAGTGCACTGGACGCCGCCTCAAGATCGTTGAACGCCTGGGTAATCTTCGTCTGTGCGTTCTGCATTGCCTCGAGATAGTTCCCGTAGAGCGTCTCCACAATGGTCACCATGGCAGTCTCTGGATCAGTGGCTAGGACGGACGTACACGTCAGGGTTCCGTAAGCCTGTAGCTTCCGTGCGTATCGGATGATCTCGAGGCTGTCGACAAGGGACGTATTCAGAGCGGGGATGCTCAGGTTGAAGGCGTTGTGCAGGGCATCCTTGACGTTCGACCGGATGTCGATGACCTTGTTGACGAGCTGCTGCCACTCGTCGATGTACCTCTGGTTGGCCAGTCGACGCGCCTCTTCCTTCATGCTGACCGCGGTCGAAGTCATCGCCTCGTTCAGCTCGATCTTCGTCATTCCGCTCGAAGTGTTCAAGAAGCGACGCAACGGCTCGAGCAGAAAGGTCTCTGCTGCCTCTAGATCGGCGATCAGACTGTCCGCCTGAGCGGTGACCGATTGCCGCAGGGCCTTTGCGTCCAGGGAAGCCTTGACCGTGACGTCCGCGTAGGACAGGAACAGGACGTAGGCACGGTCCGAAGTGATCTTCTGCAGATCCTTGCGCAGGTACCAGCTGCAGGAATCGAACCGATGTCCTGGCTTCGAACTCCCTGACCCGGCGACCATGGACTCCTGACCGAGGGCGAGTTCCACGAATCCCTCTATCTCGTCCAGAGCGGACAGCTTAACGTTCCAGCAGGAGGTGTTGATGTAGACTTCCGCCTGGTCCTCCACGAAGTCCTCCAGTCTCGGCAGCCAGTCCCGCGACGCGTTCTTCAGCGATTCGACGCAGCGCCTGTGGTCGACGCGATCCAGGTAGACGACGGAGGTGTTTCCGAAGATGAAACTGATGGTCGCTTTATACCTGTCCACCATGTCTGCCACCTTCAGGATGGCCAGGTCGGCGTCGTCCTTGGATCTGAGCAGATTGTTCTTCTGGACGTACAGATACGTGTAGTTAGTCTCGTCACAATCGTAATAGTCGTCCAGACTTACTGAAGTCGCCTGAGGACCGACTCGGACGACGCTAGCACAACTACTGTCTCCACTATTCTCTGATCCCTGAGGAGGAAGGCCCTCCAGTTCGAGACACTCTTCCAGCTGTTGGCGTAACGGACTTGGTTCTCCGAAATCCGAGTCCTGGAGGAAGTCCGTGCTGAGTCGATAGATCATGTCGGAGAAGTCCGCTACGTCCGGTTGTTGCAGAAGACAGGCCTGGACCTTGGAGACGAAGCTCGTGTTGATGACGCTGAAGTCCATGGATAGCATGTCCAAGTCGTCTATCAGCTCCTGACTGACACCGTACCTATGAATGGAGGTCAAACAGGTCAGACTATCTCTCATCATCATCATCATCATCATCATCATCATCATCATCAATCTTTTATTGCTCCCAATTCACATAAATCAATTTATGCAGACACAGTTCATCAAAAAACGGGATGCAAAGGGCATACCCAAAAGGAACATTGTTCCGCTTAATTATGGCTACCTAATTACGTTACAAGAAATGAGATGGCAACTCAATAGCAAAATACTCAAAACAACAAACATGCAAAAAGACAGACTCAGCATGTCTTGGAAAAAACACAAAAAACACAACCAAATTGACTTAACTAACTAACTACAAGAAAACATGACAAAATCGTTAGACTAGAGCCTGGTAGATAAGCACAATTCGCTTAATTAACGTGAAAATAACGACACACCTGCTTCTTAAATAGTGGCATATTTAGTATTGAGCAATAGGAAGCGAGTTCCATATGGTTGGACCAGCACATTTGATTGCAAATAACCTAGTATTAGCGTGAGCAAAGGTGCTATTATATTTACCTTACGCTCTAGTAAAATGGGAGTGGCATTGAGCATAAGTCATAAAATAATTATTGACATGTCTATCTGTCTATCTGTCTATCTAGTCGTCTGTCTGGCTGTCTACTCTTATACACGTCCGTCTGATGTGCATCTGTATATCCGGCTGTCGTTCATTTGAATTGTAATCACAGTTGAAGATTTTTATAGCGCCGCTTTTGGAGAAAGTCAGAGAAACGGATCAACGCACTTGGAGCGAGGTTACCCACATCTGTAATTAGAAACTGAAATATGTATGACTTTTGTGTTCATGTATGTGACTGAATATGTATAAATCTTGAAATCTAATCATCATCAACTTCGCTTAATATCATTGAACACTCTGACAGATCGCAGTATGTTAACAGACAAGTTAAGTTCGAAAATAAGCGAACGTAAAAGTGGAATTGGAAAAGAAAATGATAGAGGCTTTAAATGTGATACACAGTAATACAATAGTGGGATAGGGTTGCGACAGTCACGGTGTTCAATTGTAGTTGAGTAGACTTCGTTCGTGTGTTGTGATCCATGTCATAGGTTGTGGGTGGTACCTAAGGAGCAGCATGAGTCTCTTGAATCTCAACAGATCGGTTATGTTAACGTCGTTCCTGCCAGAAACAGCTTCGGAATCTTCGACAGCTTCGGTGACACCGTTCGAAAGTTCAACAACCACCTACGCCAACACCCGCTTCCAGGTATACAGTCACCTGCAGAACAACCACCCACCCCAATATCACCACCTTGCCCCCATAGACATCACCTTCATTACCATCCCTAATATCGGGCTAGCACTGTCCGTGCACGGGGACCTAAAATGGCGTGACGTCCATTCAAACGGACGAGCGGTGGTGAAGGATCTCGCCCGATATATTCATTGAAAAATGAACAGGGTCGAGGCCAATTGGTCGCTATACAAAATTGCTTACCGTTACCTTTACTACCATCACTTTTTCAGACAATCAAGTAGCTAAGTTATTGATCAACACTAAATTCAAGTTCGCGTATCTTACATTAACTTATTAAGTAATTCTTGGGTGTCAAAAGGTAAGGTCAAAAGGAAGAGCATTTTCGATGGTGGGTTCGCAAATTCTTAAATAGGTAGGCCTACTACAATTTCGCACCTTCCCAATCAGTTGACACAATCCAATTTAAAAGAGAACAGTTTTTAATAATGTGTGGAAATGCCGATACAGCATTCCATGTGTATCTCTTTATGCGGACTAATGTCATCCAAACCCCGCAATGCACAGCAGTGGACATAATTTCTTCAGGTGAAAATAATCGGAGCAACGCTGATAAACGCATAAGACAGGGAATGTGTAAAATAGGACTAATTAGGGAATACGTAGGCCCTATAATTATTACCTGACAATTTCAGGAATATATGTATCGCAAGTCCTGCGCTACACCGGCCCCGTGTCCAGGACCTTGGGATTCGTCCATGATTGCCGGCTCAAGGGCCAAGGTAAACGAGTAGAACGCCCCGATGGGCCTTCGGCCCGTGGTTGGACTTTACTTTACTTTACGTAGCCTATATATTCCCTGAAAATATCAAACTCGGTGAATGTGTATGGGCCTATTGAAATGAGTGTAAAATTTCAAAGAATAGCTTATAATATATATTTCCGTTTCTTCATGGGATATGTATTGTAGGATATGTATTGTACATATTCTCCGGGTTAATCGGGGATGTATACATATTTCTTTGAAATCTGCAATATTACACATATTTCCTGATTGATTATATAATACATTCCCTATAACATAATTATATGAAAATGACGAGAATCTCTATAGGAATGTTTGTAATTATAGTCCCACGTTCAGCAATATTTACAGCCATGCCTGCATATCAGCCGTCGCTGCATGCAGCAGCCATCACTATCCGCAATCATCATATAGCGCAATCATATTCAAGGTCTTTGCCTTCAGCTGTTCTACATAATTGTCCCATCATAAATCGCGACAACAATAAAACGTTCATCATCTGTATAATTAATGAGCTTCATACCGCAAATGACCATGTGATATTATAGGAGCTCTGCCAACGTAGCTATTGACAGCTGCAGTGGTTTATAGATTCCTCGGAATCTTAATTAATCATGTTCAGTTTATATCGTTTCCATCATAATTCAGCTTAACCATGAATTCTTCATAAACCGTCGCCTCAATCATATAATCATTGTGTGTTGTATATCTTCATCATCAGCAGCGAGGCCTTCAGTGTTTTCTTCATCATGTTAGAAGATACAATACTGCGTGTCTCTGTCCATTTGTCATTCTTTGTCTGTCATCCCTTTCTATTTCCGTCAATTTGTCTCTGTCTCTGTCTCTTTCTCTGCCTGTCTGTCTCTCTCTTTCTATGTCTTTCTCCGTCTGTGTCCCTGTTCTATGCTCTGCTATCTGTCTGTCATCCCTTTCTCTTTCCGTCAATTTCTCTCTGTCTGTCTCTTTCTCTGTCTGTCTGTCTCTTTCTATGTCTCTCTCCGTCTGTGTCTCTGTTTTCTGTCTGTCTGTCTCTATCGCTGTCTTTTGTCTCTCTTTCTATCTATGTGTTTTTCCATTTGCCTATCTTTCGTTTATGCCTACATGTCTGTGTATTTCTATTTCTCTTTGTCTCTCTCTATTCCTGTCTTTAAGTCACTCATTCCGTCTGTCTGTCTTTCTCTCATCCATTTCTATTTCTCTCTCACTTTGTCTGTTCCGTCTGTCTCTTTATGTCTGCCTCTGACTGTCTCTGTCTTTTGCTTACATTATGACTGGGTATACTCGTCGTCATAATCATCTGTATGTCAATTCTGTTATCCGTTCCATCCATTCCCTGTTAGCATACACGAGAGGCCTTTCCATCTGCATGGAGTCTGCGGCGTTTCCAGTTGGTTAGCTTCTCTGATCAATGCACTGGACCGGAATGCGCGGATGGACCCCCTCTCTCCAGGCAATGCCTCCTCCTCCAGTCAATATACATATTGAGCTCCTCTCAGTGGCATCTCACATGAGCTCAGTGTCCCGTTGACTGTCTTTACAAACCGCTCAGACGTTGAATTCGAGTTCAGTGACCGATTATCTGCTGAATAAGCGATGCTTTAAGATGTCTCTACCACAGTTTTCCAACTGGAAACGATTTGTGATTGATCAGACCAAGTGAAGCATTGTGCTTCGACGACATGATTGGCTGCTGCGACAGCTTGCGTGATTGGCTGAACGAAGTCCTACAACACTTTGTGATTGACTGACGACTGACGTCACGATACATTCTATGATATTATGCTCGCATTTGATTTAAAACCTGGCTGAATTCTGTTGTTCGTCTTATGGGGGTATTCCTAAATTTAGCAGTATCTCATCCTTCTCTAGGGACATTTTGCACTGGCGGCTTCCTGTCCAACAGCGCATCCACTTCAAGATCCTCTCTGTTATGCGAAATTGTTGGTTCAGCTCCTTGCTATCTCATGGATATCTGTATGCATCCCAGTCTCTCCCCGGTCTTTGCGATCTGTCTTTGACAACCTTCTACTTGTTCCTCTCATGCTATCTCCCACGGCTGAAACAAACCCTAACCTTTGCCTATGTTGGACCTTCAGCCTGGAATCGTCTTCCTCTTGACCTTAGGCTAGAATACCTCTTACTCTCCCTCTCATTTCGCCGGCGTCTGAAGACTAAGTCTTACACTGTTAGCGTTTCCAGCTGACTGGGTCGAGAGCGTCTTTTTTGAAGTTTTT
Source organism: Dendrobaena attemsi (assembly GCA_034693945.1). NCBI lineage: Eukaryota > Metazoa > Annelida > Clitellata > Crassiclitellata > Lumbricidae > Dendrobaena > Dendrobaena attemsi. The sequence continues at coordinate 6,917 of JAQFXW010002079.1, forward strand.
CTAAGAAACGCTTTGTAAATAGAAGCTTACAATTACACACACACACTTATCTACTCACACCCAAGCACACGCACGCAAAACACACTAATGAAACACACATGCTCGCACATAACACACACACAGATATGCTACATAGTTTACCAACATAAAACTGCTTGCTGAAATCAAATTATGGTAGGTCTACAGTTCGAGTCATTCGTTGACTCTTTGTGTCCGGTGGTTCTATGCTCTTCTCAATTTTCAATTAACTTTACACTAATGGCTGTATGATAGTTGTTCATTCAATTATTATAAAATTGAATATTATACTTTGGTTCTTTCATTTATTTGTTCGCTTACTTTCAATACAATACAATACAATACTTAGAAAATAAATGAGTCGTCAGTTTAGATTTGAAAGTATTAATGGAAGACAAAATAATTTCGAATGGTTGCTGGTAATGAGTTCAATTCAGCTGGACCTGCTACTTCAAACATCCTGTTTCCAAATTTGGAGGTTTGATCTTTTAACAAGGAATTCTCCTCTTGTAGATAACCGCAGACCATGTCTAAGGGGGGGGGCTAATTGATTCAACTGCAGCACAAGGTGTAACCAAGGATGATAGATTGGGAGGAGCAGTACCTGACTTCATTTTGTACATGAAAAGACAGATTTCGAAAGCTATCCGAGCTGCATGGGACAGGCAGCCAATGAAGGAGGGCTAGTAGTAACTGTGGCAATCCGTCAGACAACTGACGCGGTTTGAGGGTGATCCGAAAGTGCCTGGCCGCAATACACAGCAGCCCAAATACAATCTACAGCAACTCAAAGCGGCGATAAAGGTCACCGGCCCTTGCCACTGACAGCTTGGCCCCTTCGAAGATTGCGTCAATAAAAAATCCGTTCCCTGTGTAATCTCTTAATTTATTTGTTTCCTCTGACGCGCAGCTGCGTCAGCTAAATTAGAGATGAGTCGCAAGGAGCGGTCCCTGCAACCCGAATCTCCTCCCGAGGGATGATTGAGATGGACCCGAGACAAGATCTGATGGAGACAGCCTACGTAGATGGATAAGACTCTCATTAGAAGCACTCACTTTGGCCGCGCGTTGTACAGCCGCAGCACGGTTTAGCCACAATGTCTGGAGCGAAACTGGGAGAGACAATCCGACGGAATTCAATCAGCGAGTTACTTGAAATTATACGATGAGGTCGCGGGGTGCAGGACAACGATAGAATGTTATAAGAGGAAGAAGAGAAACAGTTGATGAGAGGGGGCGGGTGTATTGACACAGTCAGAGAGTGAGACAAGAACAGAGAGAGAGTGTTGGTTTGGACAATTGAGGATGTCTCTGGAATTGACAGACCCTTAGAGCGCACCCGAAGGCTTGCTAATTTATACAGATATAAATGAGAATTACTGAAGCAGATGGAGCCATATAGAGACAGATCGACAGGCAGACAGACAGACAGACAGACACATAGGCCTACAGAGAGACAGAAGACAAAGAAAAAGACAAAGAGATTGAGAGAAAGAGAGAGGAAGAAACAAATGGGCACAGACAAATAGACAAAAGAGATAGACAGAGAAAAAGACAGATAGACAGACAGACAGAGAGCTCGCAGATAAATGACCATAAAATAAGATTGTAACGCGAATAATGCGAATGAGATCGGAGTGAGGAGCAGACTGTACTGCAAGTCAGACTCAGCTCAGCTGTATTGAGAATGCATCGGAATCTTTTAATTACACCAATAGAATTATTCATTAAAATGCTCAAATCCAAGCTCTGTTGAAAATGAAATTAGATAATATCGTATTCTTTCTTCACTTTCTTATAATATTATTTGGAATTCCGGCAAGGGTCAGGCTTTGAACTATGACCTTTTGCTTCATATTCAAGTCTAGAACCGTAACAACTAGACCATTGAATATCCAATTCTATCTCTCACGGTTATCGTTATCGTAATCGAAAACGTCAACTGTAAAATTTTGTCAATGTATACAGCTAAGAATAAAGCTGCGTCCTATCAGAAGGGTTGTCCAATACACATAGATCGATGTCCATTGGAGGCCGAAGTCCGGTTGCCATAGAGACAAGAGAGAGAAAGAAACAGTCAGCAAGAGAGATAGAGAGCTAAAGAGAGAGAGAGAGAGACAGACAGACAGACAGAAACAGAGAGAATTTGTTAGGCGCATTTCTGTGAAGACGAAAAAGCATGAAAGGCAGAAGATCAAAAGGATTCGGTTGGAAGTTGGAACATCATGGACTGTAGAGAGAACTAGTTAAAATAAAGAATCATCCAGTTGCACTTAAGCTGACAAAAGCACAAAGAACTATGTATAAGTAAATGAGGATATACGTTTTTAATCAATTAATGCAAACACCATTCTGATTTACAAATAACATTGTGCATATATTGCGTAAATAATCAATAGCAAGACTAATCAGAATATAACATTCGAATAAGAAATTATGTTCTTCGCTTTTGAACATCTACTTCTGGAAGAACTCTATCGTGTTTTTGATTAAGCTTTGGAAAGTTTAAATATACATAATTCGCTTAATCGGTGTAACGGTGTCGGACGCTAACGGTATCGGAGCTTGATAAATTTTTCGAGAACGCCCAATTTACACATCATTGGGCGAGTGACAACACTGCTCTCGGAGCTCGAACACTCTTTCGAGGACGTTTATAATACACATCATTGGGCGAGCGCAACTGCAATTGTATTCACTACGTGGCGTCATTAGTCGCATTACATATAATATATAAGAGGTTGTTGATTAAAATAGCCGGTAATTTTTACGGGTTACAGCTCGTACTAGAATAAAACATGTTCAGAGCTACATGTATCAATTATCGATTATCCAAACAAATAGGATCTTGATTGTCTGTCCTTTAGCACAATATTATAGTACAACCTACCAAGCTGGTTTCTTATATGGACTGAGAGATTGTACCTAATGATTATACCACCAGCACCTGTAAATCTCCGTCATGACGCTGACGAGTAAAGCATAGTATATTTAAACTGACGAAGACAGTCTACACGGAGACTTAGCCAGACTTATATATATATAGATGGTATACACGACGACGTCATAAGTCTTGCGTGCGTTGCCTTCCATCTACTCTTGCGTGCGATATGGTTAGAGGAATCCTTACAATTAAGGTGATGAGAGAGAGAGAGAGAGAGAGATAGACAGACAGACAGACAGACAGACAGAGACAGACAGACAGGCAGACAGGCAGACAGGCAGACAGACAGAGACAGACAGACAGAGAAGTACAGGTGCGGCGGCATTTCAATGGATGTTATTATTAGGTCGCATCTTGAATATTGAATCTCAAGAGATGAAGTTCCACGAGTGGGGCTTAGGGGTCGATCCAGACGAATCCTGTTGGGTGGAAAGCGTCAAGTTCAATCTCTCCTTTCTCGTCGTCATCCGAGTCTTCTTCGAGATCGGACCACCAGCATGCGAAGAAATCGGTCAGACCTACTACTACACTTTAGTTAATGTCACTACTTCGATTGTTATGATTCTCGTTTTGTTGATAGTAATTTTTTAATTGTTTTTTTATCACCTTGATCACACCGATTAGTATAAGATAAGTTTATTCAGTTGATCATTTTTATTCTTTGGTTCATTGTCGTCACATGTTTACCTTTTACTTTCAGCGTTATTCATTTAGGTCTGTACTTATTTTCTTAACTGTTTTACTATATCGACTGTCAATTCCTTATTTCCATCGCTTTTTCTCTTTATTTACTGTTTCTTGACTTATAGATACCCCAGGTACCATTATGTTATACTTAAACCTTTTGGCCTAAACCTTGCTGAATTTGTAAAAATCTTATTTTAAGATTAAAACAGAGATAGGCTACATGTAGCCACAGTAGACTTTTAGGCTATGTGCGCTTTGCAGGAGAGATAAAACAAAGGAAAATTGTCAAAGGACTCATTAAGTTAAGACAAAGGATTATTCCAATGTTGCTGAAGACAGCCCATGGATCTCAATTTACTGTTTACGTTTGATTTTTCTTTTATATTATAATTATTCCCACATGAAATTTTAATTTCTATTTCGCATATATACTCAATTCCCGTGTTTGAAACTCTGAGGCCGTCGACATTGACATTTTGACCTTGACACTTTGACCTTGACACGTTGACCTTGACAGTTTAACCTTGACCTTGACTATTTGTGATACACAGGTTGTGCTGATTTCGTTCCTAGCAACATAGACCCTGGGTCACAGTTCGCCGTTCCTTCGTTTGAGTGCTTTGAGGAGGTCTTTACGAAAGCAGCCACCTGGGTTCGACACCAGCAACACATACGCCTCACCAACATTCAGTCCATAGATTATAAGCTAAAGCACGATAACGGTCAGTGAGTCAATCAGTCAGTCAAGCAGTCAAGTAGTCAGCCAGCCAGCCAGTCAGCCAGCTAGTCAGTCAGTAAGTCAGTCAGCCAGCCAGTCAATCAGTCAGCCAGCTAGTCAGTCAGTCAGCCAGTCAGTCAGTCAGCCAGTCAGTCAGTCAGTCAGTCAGTCAGTTCCAATTAACTGATGAGACAATAATAACAGGTGCAGCGTCTATGTCTATTGTCTATTGAATTAAGTCGGCCACTGAATCACTTTGTCATTCATTCATTCATTCAGTTAATCAATCAGTCGATAAGCCAGTAAAGAATAATGACACTTATGAAATCAGTCAGTGAGTCTTCCTACTTAATAAGGACAATAACATTATCCTCGCTCAAATAGAATAGTATTTCAAGCGCTTGCTGAAAGTGAAGAAGAGGTTGACAGCTTGTCTTTCGTGACTCTCTCCACACCTGTCACGGGTTTTATGACGGAGTCTACCTGTCACGTATCTTAAGACCGTGTTTACCTGTCACGCATTTTAAGACAGTGCCTGTCTGTCACGTATTTCAAGACTGTGTATACCTGTCACGTATCAAAAGATAGTGTTTACCTGTCACGCATTTTAAGACAGTCCCCATCTGTCACGTATTTCAAGACTGTGTATACCTGTCACGTACTTTCATGGCATCGTCTCTGCCTGTGCTATACAGAGGCTGAGGAGATGGACACGCAACGGTCGTTCTTCGTCGAGTCTGGCAGGTACACGACGAAATACCTTCGCATTCTCCGCATCTGCTTCGTCCGACCGTTCGACGACCGCATCCTGCAGCCGCAGCCGATCCTTCTGCCCAACTACGTCACCTTCGAACCGGTCATGATCAGCTCCGGTGGCATCATCGGAATTCCGCTCTTCGAGAGATTCTGCGAAACGATGAAGAGAGCGATGGCATGGCTCAACAAAACCAACCCAGGTCAGTAATCAGTATTATCGTTTCAATTCAGAAGTACACATATTGAACGCACCTTACCTGTACTTTCATCATTTCATTTTCCACTTTACAAAATAATATATAATTAGTCTATACCTCTTTCATATTCCATATTTGCCACTACGTATATAGGCTACTATGACATTGATATGGAACAAAATTGTGGCCTTGAATTGTGGCATGATTCACAATTCGAGTTAAACATCTGATAATGACATGTATAATGTACAGTATACAATACTATACATGTATATAGGATTGCAGTGTAAGAGATCTTGCATTATTGCGAACAGCACGTTTAGACTACAAATCCCATGTTTTACTGTTATGTGTGTGTACCAGATGATCCACGCGCATGCACTGCATCATCGATGACGTTCCTGTAAGGTGCACATTATTATGACGTCTAGACTCTAGACTGCTGTGTACTCAATCATCAGTCCTCCATCTTCCAGCTTTGTGTCGTCTTTACGACCAGTGCTCCCACTCTTTGGGAGTTTTCCCAGATCTTGGGAGTTAGAAGATGGTATTCGAATTTTTAAAAGCAATCTTGAGATTTTACTAAGTATTGTAGTCTTGGAGTAGTACGGTAGACTAGTCATAATTAGGCCTCTATAATGATAAGAAATTTGACTTTCGTCCAGTGTGATTGGGAATTTTTAGTACGATCTTGGAATGGTTGTGCTATGAGCTTGGGATTTCTGTAAATGGAGAGTTGGCCATTGGCGGTGTTTACGACAATGCGATCAAATCTCAGTTGACGTTCGTCCGTATCCTCTGGTCGCAATCTCTCCGATGCTACACCGGTAATCCTTCTGCAGCTTTGGGGTCGACTCAAAAGCTGTTGTTCTTGGCTCACGACGCAATTCATCGTCCAACGAGCGCTGCTGCCCTGTAGGCTATCTATGCCGTCCAATCATTAGTCACACCCGGGTTATCCGACTATTTGGAATCAACCATCCGCTCCATCTATAGTCCCTGATGTTTGTCCCACCCCATTCTTTTAGAGAATGGCGCCGTTTCCTTGCATCATCAGGTACGGGTCGCTATCCTGGACTATCCTCTGCAGTCGGGGTGAGGGGCCCTCTTTTATGGCAAGCAATAAATTCAGGAGTGGACTGAACAAGAGTTGAATTCGTTCAGCACCCGACGAGATTATGTTGTTAATAATGCATTGATACTTTTAATAATACATGCATTATATTGTATGTTGATATACTTCCTCAAACACGCAGATATAATTTACACTGATAATATACGGCCTGTAATATGTTCACGTACATAGGCCTACATTCGTATATTTCGATATTCTAAACAATATTTCCGGATCTTTCGATCGGTGATGCGATGATGCGGTGATGCGGTGATGCGATGATGCGATGTTT
>JAQFXW010002080.1:0-13642 GCA_034693945.1 Dendrobaena attemsi
GCCGCGTAAGGACCTTGAGCAAGTCCTTCACTCACAATTGCTCGTGGCGCTTCGGCGTGTAAACTCCGACACGCCTCCGAGCTGTAGTCGGGACCTCTTCTGAGTAGTAGGAGACTTTGAAGGGGCGGTATAGAAAAGTGTGAATAAATTAATAAAGTAAAATAAAAACATTTCAATTTCATGTTGCTGGTGTCGCAACTAGATGCCTTGCAAACAACGGATATAACAACTAGATAGACAGACAGGCAGAGACAGACAGAGAGTCAGACACACACAGAGAAAGAGACAGACAGACGGTGACATAGACATTGGCAGATGGTGGCATAGATGATGGACGATGATAGAGACGCCGAGACAGACCGAGGCAGACCGAATCACAAAGAAAGAAAGCCCCACACACCCACACCCACACCCACACACACACCCACACACACACCCACACACACACCCACACACACACCCACACACACGCACAGACGCGTACAGAACCAAACAGCAATTGACTACTTGACACAGACGCGCCAACCATAAGGTGTCATAATAATATACACCGCCCCAACAGGTCAGAACAATAGCACGAGCTAAATCTCCTTCAAAAGCCATCTAAGACCGCGGTGTATTTACGACATTCCTCCCAACGACAGGCAAGCTCGGCTAGAGGGTGAAACCGTGGACCCCTGGTATAGAAACCGGCTTCTATTATAATACCCGGGGTCCACCGTAAAACCCATACGGCCGACAGATCTGGTTGCATTCCAGATGAGATGTCAAACGTTGGGGGAGGAGGATGTGATTGGTCGAGTCTAGACGTACACTTCATTCTTAGATAACACAAGTTTCAGAATGTATGTCGAGCCAAGATTTTCATTAAAACTACGGAGTTGGAAGTTCTTTCGATCACAGGAGATACTTGCAAGGAATTACATTACAGCATATTTACGGCATTGCTATCCTCTACTGCCAGAAGATGGAAACAGTATGAATTATTTTATTTACGAGTATGCACGAAATATTTAAACGCTGCATGAGTCCAATAAAAATGGTGTCTACGCGTTTTTTCTCAAATTATCTACTCTATAATTTTAACGATACTATGACAAGCGCTAAAGCCGTCAAGCGAATTTATTTATTTATTCACACATTTCTATACCGCCCCTTGAAGTCTCCTACTACTCATAGGTGGTCCCGAATACAGCCTGGAGGTGTGTTGGAGATTCCATGCCGAAGCGCCACGAGCAATTGCGAGTGAAGAACTTGCTCAAGGCCATTACGCGGTGGGTGCGATTCGAACCTGCTACCCTTCGGTTGCAAAGCGGCGACCTTCACTACTACACTACCGGGCTACACTAATTACGATTGCAAAATTTGAATTTACTCGCTAAAGAATCAACCAATCGGGATCCTTTAATGATTGTTTCTACACGCGAATGGATTAAGGAACTCAATGGATTAAAGCAGATTAATTTTAATCCTTAATCCAACGAAGTCGACAGATTCAAAGCACCAAAATAATGGATAAATTTGTACAGGAACGGATTTGATTTGCTTGATCGCTGGATTAAAAGAAACTTAACCGATAAAGAAATTGGCCACGCAAGACGCAAATCAGCAGAATGGATTATGTCAATGGAAGATAACAAATCATTTCGTATAATCAAGAGATTGGATAATTTATCATTTCCAGCAGCAGAGAGATGAACTTTCAAAACGCATAAGCCACTGAAATACACGATTAAGGCAACCCCAAAACAGGTAAAACAACCATTCAATAATTATTATTCGTCTAATACCGGGGCGCGGTAGTGTATTGGTGAAGGTCACCGCCTTGCATCCGGACGGTTGCAGGTTCGAATCCCAACCGCCGCGTAAGGACCTTGAGCAAGTCCTTCACTCACAATTGTTCGTGGCGCTTCGGCGTGTAAACTCCAACACACCTCCGGGCTGTAGCCGGGACCGCTTGAAGGGGCGGTATAGAAATGTGTGAATAAATAAATAAAAAACCACATAATAATATTATTATTTTGGCAGCCTGTTTGACACCTATTCAATCTATAGTCCCCAATGAATTTGAATGGTTGCTCAACCTAGAAAAGAGAAGTGTCGGTCATCGAACCTATTATTTTCAAGATCCGTGATATTAAGCATGCGTGTATTACCATTGAACAATTCAAACTCTCTCTCTGTAATTTTAGATATTTTGCTGGCAGAGGGGTAGGTCTAATGATAACCGTTCCTTCTTTTCCTCTTGTTTCATTGCAATCTATTTTATCTATTATTTCTTTCGTGAAGTTACATTCTACGGTTGCTATGCAGTGCGTAATGTAGCCATAGAATTCTTTTACCGTCCCTCAGTTAGATACCTGTCTCAGAGGCGTATTTAGGGGGGGTTTACGGGTTCAAACCCCAAATGATTTTTGTCCATGTATTTTTTGAATTTTTTGCAGGTAACCCCCCCCCCGCGAAACCGTAATCATAACTAACCCTAACCCTAACCCTGCTAACCCTGACCCAAAAACCCGAGAAAGAGACCAAAAATCTGTTAAATTGTGGTGAACGACTAAAAAAAGAAGTCATCAGCTTTTCGGTGACTTGCAAAGCATAACTTTCGAGAGATTTGGGGCGAAAGACTACAAAAAAGGTCATCATCTTTTTTGGAGACTTACAAAGCAAAAAGTTCTGAACCACCCCCCGCCCCGAAATAAGTTTCTGGCTACGCCTCTGGCCTATCTACAGTCAGAGACAGGCTCTACAATAATGTGATCGTATCGTATGAAGACATTCTATAAAGCGCCTCACAACACAGTGCACAATAATTGGATGTGCTCCATGCAGTGGTCTTGAGCAAGAGATAAGAAGTTCCAGGACCCGCTCCAGTCAGAATCAGAATCGGATCGATGGAGGAACATTGATTCTAATCGTAATCGTAATCGTAATCTCGAAACTTATAGAGCGCTCAGGGAGGCCAAGCGCAATGCACCAGCCAATTCTCGAGCGCTGCGTCAAATCATAAGGGTTGTCCTGAGGCAAGTTTGTGGTGGTCAGAGGTCGGATTTTGCAGGTCAGAGGACGGCAGAGCAGCTGTTAAGGTGGTTATCGCTTGGGAGGGTGGTTGGGCAGCGGAGGATAGGAAGAGTGAGGATGTAGGCCTACATAGGCCCTATCAGGGCCTACGATTCCCCCTGCGAACTGGAAGGACCCCACCCCACCCTCAAAAAATGAAACGTGTGATGACCTTTTGGTTTTGGTAATTATATAGTCGCAGGGGTGAAAAAAGCAAGCTTTAGGAAAATGAACAAATGTTCTTTTTATGGTTTAGGCCTATTGATTTTCGGATGACGTTAAGAAAAAAACTCCAACTCAGATTGATTCAGTTGAGAATTCAGCTAGATTGGTAGGCCTAAACACAAAATGATTGATAGCAGTTGATTTCATCACAATAAAATGTCAAATCCCGGATTTTAGGCTACTGAATTAATGTTAATAAAAATAATCATAAAAATAAAAATAAAAAGTAATCAGTAAAATAATTAGAATTTAATTTAGAGATCATGCAGTGATCAGAGCAAGAGAAACCGATAACTCCATATTATAATTTTTACTGTAGAAGCATATCAATAATGGCATCCAAGATGAGACGTCAGATAGGTGAAAAAACTGAAGTTTTAGTGATCGAGCATCAGAGGAGTCTACACCATAGACGCCTTGGAGCAAATGCTCCATCAAATAAATAGGGGAAGGTTCTTAAGAAATTGGGGGAGTGGTTACTTTTTCAAACATCGTACCATTGAAATCTTATTACCATAATACTATTTTCAAATTTCTGTGCACGACTTAAATGGCATGCTTAATAACGAGAAGGAAAAAGTTCGTTAGGGCAACCTATATTATGAAGTGACTAAAACTGGCTCCATTTGGCAGTAAATTCTCTAAACTGCGTTATCGGCTGGAGCTTCGCCTCAGACCCCGCTGGGGGAGCTTTCGACGCCAGTCGTGGAAGACATTGTCTCAATTGTCAAAGTCTGCTCAAATATGCACTCAAATTCAATGGGTACAGGAAGGGGATACAGGAAAATGCGTGGGGAAGTTGCAACAGTGACTTTTGGGGATATACAATGACTTTTGGGGGGGAGGGATAGACGCCTCTGCCTAGCATGTAATTATGGATAACCAAACATTTGGCAAGGGGGAAATCGCTCCCTCTACGGAAGAAGTCTAGATCCGCCTCTGGATCATGGGGACGAAATTTAATTGACACAAAAAGAGTTTATTATCGGATCGGCAATAATTGTGGGGCGCGGTAGTGTAGTGGTGAAGGTCGCCTCCTTGGAACCGAAAGGTAGCAGGTTCGAATCCCACCCGCCGCGTAAGAATCTTAAACAAGTTCCTCACTCACAATTGCTCATTGGGCTTCGGCGTGTAACTTCCGACACACCTGCGGGATGTAGTCGGGACCGCCTCTGAGTAGGAGACTTGAAGGGGCGGTATAGAAATGTGTGAATAAATAAATAAAATAAATAATTAATAGTCTGAGGTTGTAAAAACAGTCGAGGCCTGACATCGAGCTGCGTTCGTTTGCCATTGATTGGCTCAGCTGTGTTATCTCTTAGTAAGTTTGACCGATCGAATCCCGTGTTGAACACAGCTCAGCCAATTCAACGCTACAATCGCAGACTGCGAGCCGACCTCGGCTGTCAAACTATAAACCATCGCATTCTCTTTATATAGTCTACTTCATTTAACTAATTAAACAACGGTGTCTTAATTTGCAACGACTCGCGATGATTTAAATGTTTATTAATTTATCAGAGTTATATTCCCAAATATTTAATTTTGCGAGGTTTCTGTCATATTTTTGACGTATTGATAAGAGACTATCATTTTATTTAGTATTTTATTTTGCGTAAAACGAGTAATTTATGACAGTCATGCTTTAATGTTAATGTATAATAGGGCATCGAACGATGAGAATTAGGCTATAGTGATGTAACCTGGCCTACTTGCTCGTTGCAAGGTCTTATATATTAATATAAATTATAGTATTCAAGATTCAAGATGCTCACCATCAAATGAAAAAAAATAAAATGCACACGCATTTAATTGTAATAATAGTAATAGCCTATTACAAATGAAAACATGTTTTTTTTTATTTTTCGATTTCGAATGACATTAAGAAAAAAAACTCCAACTCAGATTATTTCAGTTGAGATTTCAGACTGATAAATACAAAATGATTGATCTCAGTTGATTATCTATAGGCCTAGCTTACTATAAAATACAATAGGCCTACAATACAATACAATAGTGTGGGGTAGGCGATCTTATTTTCCAACTGACACAAGACAAACAACACAACAGAAAAGCGCTATTAGCAGCTAACAGAAACTTAATAAATTACTGACCTAATTTGGGATTTGAACCCGTGCAGCACTCTGCAGCTTATCGACAAGCGCTCTATCAAATAAACTATCATAGACCCACTCCAAGGATCTCACCCGATTAATTCATTGAACAATGAGTAGCGTCGAGGCCAAATGGTCGCTATACACAATCGCTTGTCCTTAACTTATTACTTTTTCTCATTTCTATTACTTCGTTGGGACTGACTGATATAGCGCCGTATTAGAGCTGGTCTCTCTCTCTCTCTCTCTCACATAGTTTTATTTATGTCCATAGATTATAATAACTTAGCCCTGAATACCAGAGTTTCTAGGTCAACCAATAGAATCTTTCTAATTGGTAGCAAAGTTCAAGGCCGATTGACCAATGGCAGAACGTTCTGAAAAATGTTGCATTTTAAACTTCAATATAATTTTGATGGCGAAAAATGTGGTATAGGCTACTTCGCTTCTTATGACCTTCTAAAAGGGAAAATGCCGTCTATAGCTGAAGGCTCTTCTAAAACGCATGGCGTTTAGTGTTGTCTTCCGTGAAGTTACGATAACCTTGATTAGCTGCAGGTGTCGCTCATAAAAAAAGATACCTTGACACAAATAAATCCGATAAACTCCGATAGCACCACTGTTTTCGGAGTAGCGAAGTTACCAAGGATGATGTAAATAATATATTGTCGTTATGAAATAGTTTACTTTAGCAGAAACTACTTGCATAAATCCGCCGAGCCACTGAAACAAAGAATTACTCCGGGACGTCCGGGTCATGTCGTGGTTTGTTTTGATTGCAATGAAATCGGCTACATACCTAATTCTTATGGGCTAAGTGGGTCAAACTCAAACACGATGCCTGCAGTGGGGCCTACCATACGTCTGTCAAGTAAGAGTAGGCCTAGGCCTATTTTACAGAAATGTGGAAAACCTACACCTTAATTTTGCAGGCAAATATGAGAAACTCATCTTCAACATATGTTTAAACCTTTTAGGACCTACTGTGCTGTCACTATACAGACTTAAACCTGGGACTAGCTTAAACTTCCCCTATGGGTGCACAAGATTTCAAGGCATTACAAAATAGCCTACTCAAAGTTCATTGCCCAAAATAAAATACTCATTTCCTACCCGAATGAAGATGGTACTTTCCACATTGTCCAGTCAAGTCAATCCACCCATCAACCTACTCCTTCAACCTTGAGCTGGACTTTCTGGATAATTTCATGATTTCAGGACTTAAGAGTGTTTAAAGAAGAAATGTGACATTTGTAGATGTTCAACCTTTCTGTTTAGATGTTCTGTATTTCAGTGCATCGAAGTTCGGCGCCCAAAATAAAATACTCCGCTTGTACATTAGGCCTATTTCTAAGCGCTTTAAGGGCCTATTGTCTACCTCAAGGACTAACGACGCTCGTAGTTCTGAAGCGTTTCAAGAAGAAATATGACAGAACGTTAGATGGCTTTGCCACATGACAAACATTAATTGAGCTCTATGTGGTAAATTATGTTCATAGAATCTGTTCTAGCTGAGGTAGATATGGATACATGAAAGCTGTCTCTCTTGTTTTTAGAGGGTTTTAATATTGCTTAATTTAGATAAATTAAAGGGAAATTATCTAATTAATGTTCCTCATTTGTGTGTAACAAGGTCCTTATTTTTCTCTGCTGGCTTCAGGTTGTCCAACAGGAGGTGGAAAGAGCTAGCAGGGCATTACAATACTCAACTCTTCCGATGTTAGACTTTATTCGTTGTGCATTCTTCTGGATGTGATTTGGAAAGAGTCCTGGATTAATAGCCTTTCATTTCTTGGAAAGAGAAGTGATCTCGTAAAATGTCCATTGCTGATTTTGTTAATGAAGATGACCTTCCGGATCTTAGCTCAGCCACTGACCTGTGTGCCAAGTATCATGTGCGAGATATGCTTGGGAGGTATTGCCTTATTTTCAAGTTGATAGTTAACGAAAACCCAACAAATTGACTTTCTGTATTACTTTTCATTGCAGACATTTCTGATATGATTCTTGAATATAGGAGTGTGAAAGGCTTAGTAGTTTGTTTGCTACCTGGATAGTATTTTAATGAATACCTGTAAATCTTAAAGTGCTATGTAATAAATTGCCTTTTTTTCAAAATTGGTAATGCATGTACGCCTACTATTGTCTCTTTTTAGATGTGTCTTACAAGAGCTTTAGAGTAGGCTTCCATTTTGTTTGTTTAAAGACAAGCCTAAAATTCAAATTAATCAGCATCCTACTGCCATCAGTATACCTTTATGAAGCTGGATCTTATGCTGCTTACAAGTGTAAGATGATAATAAATTTGACTTTTCCGTGACATTTTTTTCTTTTGTAGAGGTGCCAGTAGTACAGTCAGACGATGTTTCAACAAAAAGGACTCGAAAGAGTATGCCGTCAAGATTATTGATCTCACGTCTGATCCGTCTATCCTTGTCTCAATCCAGTCTGAGATAAATGTCCTCAAACAGTGTTCTGGTCATCCAAACATAAGTACGATACCGTTTTACTCTCGGGATTCCATTTTCATAGATAATTGAGTTAATCGTGCAAGTGTCAACATTTTGACTGTTCTTGCATGAGTCAAAGACATTTATGTCTAGTCCTATTATCGATGTTGCCCTGGATATAATATGACAAGTTTTACTGTAGCTGATATGATACTCGATTACTAATATTTAGAAGAAAGTCTCCAGTCTGAATAGCATAGTAGACATACAGAATTGTAGACATTCACAACAGATGTGCATAATGCATATGCTGTTCTTGATTGCAATTCCAGATTAGAAGCATAATTACATGAGCTGTGTTATCTCTGCTTGTAGTTGAACTTCATGATGTTTTTCAAACCGCACCATTCGTTTTCCTTGTGCTTGAGATGTGAGTCTTAAGCATTATTGTTTCTTAATTAACTGCATATTTTGACTAACACTGAGATATTGTTGAAGATATTTTAGAATCTAGATAATAATAATAATAATATTCTTTATTATATTCATATTAACAAACGCAGTATGATTACAGACAGGTTATACGAAATACGGCCCGCATAGCATGACAGCAGGTCGGCTAAACAGCGGGTTCACCTTATACTATTGGCCTAAGTGCTGGTACACTCCTGGTACGGCCAATTCAGGAGTGGGAATGGGCGATCTTATTTTCAAACTGACACAAGACAAACACCACAACAGAAAGTGCCCTATGTGGAGATTGAACCTGCGGCGCCAGATCAGTGTTCAGGTTATCGACCAACCGCTCTTTCAACTATCCTACAGACCAACCCCGATCACTGTGATCGAAGGTGAATAAATATTCTGTTAGGCTAATGCTTTAATTCGCAAAAACTTACAATGTATAAGAATAATTGTTCAGTCAATGAGTAAAGAACGCAGTCAGCCAATTTCCCAATGCATGTAGTCATGGCATCTTTTTACCATTCTTAAATAGCCCAGTTTTGCTTACACTCAATTGAAATGATCCAAAGTGATTCAATTCATAGACTGAAAGCAGAAGATCTTTCTAAGTATTTTCATTTCTATTCTGAGTGAAATTGACTTTCTGTAGTTGTTCGTCACAATTTATGAGTATAATAAAATGAACATTGGTGGTGTTTTCTATATAAATTCGTTTTCTTATGTCATCAGGTGTAAAGGTGGAGAACTTTTTGAACATCTGAACAATGCTGTCAAACTTTCGGAAAAACGAACAAGGTAATTTGTTAATGCAGAGTAAATTTACATGCAAATTAAAGTGATGTGCTGTTTCATGATAATTTATCAGGCCTAAAATATAATAAAGTTTAAGTTACTACTGCAAATTTGCCTTATAAAAGAAGATAATTATATATTGCATTGTTAAACCCTATAATGTAGTAAAGAAGAGATTTTGATAGCTTGACGATGCAACTCAGCTTCAGTGCATAACAGCCTAAATTTCGTGCATATTGCATAAGGCTTTAATGATGACGAAATTAAATAATGTAAAAGTAAAATGATGCAAGAAATCATTATTGGTGAATTGAACATATCCATCCTACGAGACTAAACAGGTGGTGTAAGAGGACTGGTTACGAAGTTTAGATGATGTGGCTCTACTGCTGGCAACTTGTCATGATCCTCCTAACCCCTTAGTCAATTGATTCAGTTGCGTTGTCGGCTTGCTGACGGATGAGTAAGTACCCTGTGAAGGAACATCCTGGCGGCGTACTTGTTAGTGCATAATTATTGTTTACGAAAATCTGTTTAAGAAAATCTGCATGCTTACTTTCTATTTTGATTATTTAAATATGGCCACATTAGCATTTTTATTGAACACATTGACTAATGCTGATTTCTCATTTGGCATTGTAGACATGTCATGCGACAGCTTTTGGAAGCAGTCGAATACATTCATTCAAAGAATATTGTACATCGTGATCTCAAGGCATGTTCTAGTTGAAGTTGAATACTGAATAGTTTGGCTGATAAATAAGTCATCGTATTACTACTTTGTCTTGCATGGCAGAAAACTGTGCAAAGTAAATATACGTAGAGCCTATCTATTCTTGTCGCTTAGTAATTTTGTTTTCAATTTCATCTTGAAATTCGTAGAGGTTTAACCTTTTTAACGAGTTTTTGGTCATATTCTGTCTAACAAATACATTGGAATAGACAATGCTCTGCAAAGAATCATTAAATGGACATTTTTTATTAATTTCGCATGTTATATATTCTGCAATTTTAGCCAGAAAATATTTTGCTTGATGAGTGCTTCAATGTCAAAGTGTCAGACTTTGGATTTGCTGTCAATGTCAGCAGTGACACAGAGCTTAAAGGTAGGTACGACTAATTTAAATTTGAACCAAGTAATAGAAAATAATATATGCTTAGTGAGGTTCTTTGTGGGTCAAAACAGTTTATAATGATCTTTTGTTGAACCTTAGATTTACTAGATTTTCCTGCAACTCAAAGAAAGATTAGATAAATTTGTTTTTAATATTCTGTTACTACTGATCTTTGTTACTTGTAAATTACTTTATGCTTTACGATGTATATGACAAGTATGACAATATATTATAAAAATGGTTTTCTCATGCTCTTAGAGAGGCAGTTTTTGTTTTAAAGACAGTTTTAGTAATTATGCATGGATACTTATTTAAGTTTATATGTTTATAATAATCGTCTCTAAGGAGGTCAGAATTATCTGAACTACTAAACGCTACAATGCCTATGCATATGATGTGATTTTGATATTTCTAGATCTGTATGGTACTCCGAGCTACATGGCTCCCGAGGTTTTTCGCCAGTCTATGTACGATAATGCTCCTGGCTATGGCCGGCCTGTTGACATGTAAATATTTTTGACGATCTTACAATTTTTCGGTTCACCGTACTGCAGGCGCCATATAAATGTTTAGATACAATATGATGATTAACTTACATGTGTGTTTGTTAGATATTTTAGATGAGACTTTAACATTTTTATCATCTGTGTTCTTGTACATGATAAAAAAAAGTGTAGTTTGGCCGTCTAAAGAGTCTGGATGTATTCAGAAGTTTGACATTCGAAGGGAGCATTATCAATAGACATTCGGATGCAAGCTTAATTGCATGCTTACATATTATGCCAGTATGTGAAGAGGAATTGCTTTAGGACCTTGTAAGTTGTTTGTCTTCAGTACTAGATTAAAATGTACCGAATTTCTTGGAATAAAAAGGGTGGGAGGCTGTTGACCTTAGTACTTCTGTAATGAATAATGATACATAAATATATGAACTGATGCAAGATATATTACAACAGTTTTGGTGGTTTTTTTTCGGATTTTTCAAATTTGTGTGTTTATGATAATTTTCTGTGATACTGTTTTGCAGATGGGCTATGGGAGTCATCATGTACACTTTGTAAGTCAGATTTCAATTTCATAACAATCAATATTTTGTTGAAGATGTTTTATCATCCGCTTACTTACTTGCGTGCATTCAAGTCATTGCAGACATATGCTTTTATGTATGCACTTGTCTATGTGCATATTTTATAAATCACAAACTCCTACATGCAGGGGCGTATTTAGAGGGGTTTTAATGGGTTCAAACCCCCGAAATGTCTTTTGTCCATGTATTTTTTGAATTTTTGTAAGTAAACCCCCTCTGAAACCCTAACCCAAAAACCCGAGAAAGAGACCCGAAATCTGTGAAATTGTGGTGAACGACTAAAAAAAAGCTTTTAGGGCGACTTGAAAAGCAAAAATTTTTGAACCCCCCCCCAAAATCAGTTTCTAGCTACGCCTCTGCCTACATGCACACTTGTCTGTGCATATTTTATTATTCACACACTCCTACATGCATACACTGTGCTACATGAAAGTTGGCTGATACTTGTTACAGTGAAATATTCTTACTTTAACATGAAATCAGTCTAGACATGCTAAAAAAATTCTTTGGCTTTGATAGAGTAATATCATTTCAAATGCCTCTCATTCCTTTACAGTTGGATGTAGTGGGTGCTAGGGCAATTCGGAGCCGGACAATTCAGAGCGGACAATTCGGAGCCGGATAATTCGGAGCGACCTAAAACCAATCATGTGAAGTAACCGACATGCGTTAATTAAAAGATTGGTAGACATAGGCCTACTTGAAATACGTTGGCCTATTTGGTAGTCGCCGAATATAACGGGATTCAACTCGTTTTCCCCGTGTTACAACTATTGTAAATAGCACCTATCATTTGAAGTAACCAATAGAAAAGACATCCCAGGGATGGTCGGCACACGTAGGGCATAGGCCTAAATCAAATCTTTATAACTCACAAATTGAACTTGCTATGAGGCTGTTAATCATGATACTCCTCGCACTAACAACGCAGCCGAGGGGTGGCATTCCGCATTTGCAAGGTCGGTTTAAGTCGCCCGCGATTGTCCGGCTCCGAATTGTCCGCTCCGAATTGTCCAGCTCTGAACTGTCCGGTCACCATGTAGTGTTATGTTGGTAACTTTCCAGACTTGTTGGATCGCCGCCGTTTTGGAACCGGAGGCAACACTTTATGATTCGTCAGATTATGGACGGCAAGTATTCGTTGAGCAGCTCTGAGTGGGATGGTGTCTCCCTAGATGCTAAGGATCTGGTCAGTTTTCTATTGTTTCGCATTTCTGTATTGTAATATTACTTACTGTAATGATTCAGAGTGTAGAAGATGTGACGACACGTAATGTAATGTACATCCTCTAAACTTTATAAGCGCCACACGAACAAAAATCAGCTTATTCACTAGCACTGATCACTTCAAAGATGTAGTCTGCATTTGCAAAGGTTTGGATTTGAGTGGCCGAGTCTTGATCAGGAAATTGATTTTTGCTGATTTTCTCCTAAGCTAGTTAATTGGAAGTGACTACCAACTCAAATATAATATGAAATAATATTTTTGACTAAAATAATTTCATTAGTACTATGATGTTGTACAGCTTATAGTCAATCATCACTGAAAATCTGTGCATGTAGTGATAAGATTGTGGCATAATGGTGGCACTAAAACAGACGTAACTATTGTAAACTCACTAAATTACTACCTGAGAGCTAAATGGAAATAAACATCACCGATAAATTGGATTTGATCTTGAATTTGCAAAAAAGGAGCCATAAATTGCCATATATATCAGGGATTGAAAATCGACGAAAATGATGCCAATTGACCAAATCCTAGTTTTGATTATTGCATTTGAATGAGTTTTGAAAATTTAAATTTTCAGCTCTCAACAGCAGCATAAATTGTGTGTTTCATTTCTTATTTACAGATTAAAGGAATGCTTGTTATCGACCCATTGAAGCGATTCACAGCAAAACAGTGTCTGGAGCATTCTTTCTTCAAGCTCAAAGAAGTTACTCCAATTAAAGGGGTTAGAAGCAGTTACAGTCATCTTCAGTTTTATTGACACTGACCTCTTAGCTTCTACAAGCATTTGTTATGTGTACAATACATATTTATAAATAAATATAATTATAGGCCTATATTAGACAAATATATAAACATGCTTCACTATTTTATACATATAGATGCTGCAACGGTTCTATGTACACATAAGGCACTCTGTAAATGTTATGATATAATTTAATGACATGTTGATAGGTAAGAACTGTTGAACGCTAAAGGAGCTACATAAATATACTACATGATGATAGTTAAGAACTGTTTAAATCTAAAGGAGCTATGTAAATGCATGTGTAGCTTAGCCAATTAAATCTGTTTAATTGACCAGTACATTTTTTATCAGC
>JAQFXW010002081.1:0-13640 GCA_034693945.1 Dendrobaena attemsi
GACGTGAAATGGGTCATTTTGAATAGCTTTAAACAGAGTATTGTCAGCTTTTGCAGCTAATTCAGCAGCTGTTGGGTCAGAAGATGAGAGGTAGCCCATGCGTTTAAGGCGTTTAATTAACTTTTCCACGTTCAGAGGCTTTAGTCAGACCCCACCAGGACTGTGAAGCATACATCAACCTAGCAATAGTGGTAGCGCTTGTAACGTCCAGAGACCAATTTTTGGTGACATTTCGTGGGCACGTAGCTTTCCGCTGGGATATTTATAAAGAGGATGAGTAGGTGTATGAGCTGGGTGATGTGGGAGGTCATACTGAGGTCATCCTGAAATGTTACACCCCATACTTTAAGTGAACTTACTCTTTTAATGTCTAAGAGAGGAGGAGAGAGAGATTAGGAATACTAAGGTCGAGTAATGATCATATCTTGGGATATGGAGCTATTGAGTTTTAAATTACTCTTATCAGCCCAAGCAGAGATATGATAGAGTTCTGTACTAATTGTTTGTCTTAGTTTGGACCCAACTATGAGGTATGTATCGTCTGCATAATAGGCTTAATGAATAATGTTTAAAATCGTAAAGTCTTTTTGGTTGAAATGCGAACCTATCGATAAGCGCCGTATCGAATAAATTCATACTAATCGGAATTACAATTATAATTATGCTT
The DNA here is from genome assembly GCA_034693945.1 of Dendrobaena attemsi. NCBI lineage: Eukaryota > Metazoa > Annelida > Clitellata > Crassiclitellata > Lumbricidae > Dendrobaena > Dendrobaena attemsi. Next base: position 668 of record JAQFXW010002081.1, read on the forward strand.
AAGAATGAATTTGAAAGTATTATATGCTATTCATTGAAATCTGTTATTGACATAATATTTCTCAGAACGATTTTTTTATACTAAACCAAAAGCAACACTTGAGCGTCGATTGTTATTGTGTTTATATAGAGTTTACTGAACAGTTCAGCACGTATAGCTTGCTCGCCAGCCGTGTTCAGGTCGCATATATTTAGTAGTAGTGTAGTGGTGAAGGTCGCCGCCTTGTAACCGATGGGTTGCAGGTTCGAATCCCACCCGCCGCGTAATGATCTTTAGCTCACAATTCTTCACTCACAATTGCTGAAGCGCTTCGGCGTGTATAACTCCGACGCACCTCCGGGCTGTAGTTGGGACCGCCGCTGAGTAGTAGTGGTCTGTAAGAGGCGGTATAGAAATACACAAATACAATACAATATATTTATGGACGCATTTTAAATTGTCGAGCGTTAGATCCAGACATCGTTACATCGTTACACTATAATCTGTTACCTCGAAAATTATATGTTTAGATAATAAATGAAAGTTATAAATAACTCTCAGTATAAATTATCATCAGACGTAGAATTCATTCTGGTCATTGTGTCGTGCGGGCGACGCGATCGTATCCAGTGACCTTCGACCTTTCAGAGCGTTCGAACTTTTCCATTCATCTCTGTTCTTATTCTTCTTCGTCTTGACCATAGCTGGACTGGACGAAGAAGGGTCATTGAGAATGATGACCAGGTCGTCGGAGGCACTCGTCTGAACCACAGGGTCTGACCAATCGGGGCTCCGGTCGCCTCCCGTGTCCCCGGATTCGTCGGTATTGAAACTCTGGCAGTCCGTAAGACCGCGAAACTGGTGAATGGATGCGCCGAGGTCGAGAAATTGACGAACGAGCGCTCGATCGGTGCTTTTCATCTGACGCTGAATAAATCAATAAAGCAACAGATTAAATTATATAATTAGTATGTATGTATGTATATATACGTATATAAGCATTTGTAGAGCGCCTTTTAAGTAACTCACAAAGGCGCTTCGGAACGACTACCTTGAAACATCAAACAGAAATGTCTTTAGGCGTGCCGAGAATGTTGCTTGTTACGTTTGGGGCGTATTTGCGCAGTGGGCTAGTCGCGCTGCGTCATGTCCGAAGGGTCGCGGGTCCTAATCAGACGCAAGCCGCTGCGTATAGGGACCTTCAGCAAGTCCTTCACTCACAATTTCTCCATTCTCTTCGGCGTTTAAACTTCTGCACACATACGGGCTGTAATCGGGACCGCCTCTGAGTAGTATCGTAGTTGACTTGAAGAGGCGGTATTGAAACTTGGGTATAAATGAAGTAAATAATTAGTTAAACACCGTTTTCCTGAATAGTATCTTATTATTTAGAGTATAACATAATTATTGTTAAGAACAGACGCTTGATGGACTCATACTTGGTTCTGTTGATCGGTCTCTTATTATCGCCTGAAAACCTTAAAAGAGGTTGTTAGTTATAATAGCTGTACATTTTAATCGTTACAATGGCAATTAAAATAATTATACGATTACGTAATTGCAGCGATTTATAAATAGCATTTAACCGACTTAGCGACTGTTAGTAGTCTGCAGTTTATTCGACAGATGGCGTATATGCATAAAAATGGCAGCGAAGAAGTTCCATATATTTATAATTTAAATTTTTTTTCTAACCAGTTCTTGTTGGATCCATTGTAAAGCGATGCTGATGTCATCGCTGACGTCACGACCAGTATTACAGCTGTCATGTGTTTCCTGTTCCCTATAATTATCCACGTGGAGTTGGTACTGGTGGCTCACAGTACCAGACGAATCCGTGAACGATATTGTCGGTACTGGTACGCCGATTGGTCTATCATTTTCCAGGTACTGACGGAATCTCAATGGAAGTTCGATGAAGCTGAACTCCGAGACAGGGGTCATATCTCCGCTCCTAAATGACCCTGACAGAGGCCTTGGCGTTCTGCTGTCCTCGTCCGTGTCGCTAGGGGACACCGGGGACAGCGTGAGGACGTCTGGCCTTCTGGCCTTGACGGCAGGGCCAGTCAAAGCTCCTGTCCTCATCAGCTTATCATTTGCGTCGATATTGCTGATGAGTTTAGAAGCCGTGGCTTCATCGCCTGTATTGCTTTTGTGGCTTGAGTTATCACCAAATGCTTTGATTATCAGAAGTCTGTTACTGTTGATTTGTGAATCCATTGAATCAACGTGCTTTGTTAGAAAGGCGTTATCAATCGCAACCGGATTACCGATAAGCCTTGTCCTTATCACATCGTCAATCATTATCAAATCGTGTCTGATAGCAGGCGTAATAACCTTATTATCTAATCTATGGTCGTCCTTACTGTTGATAGACGATTCACTAATATAATATTTCTTATCGTCTATTGTTGAGGTTGCTGTTAATGAATATGAGTTTTCGTTGGTGTGGATAGCTTCACGGCTTATAAATTTATCAGAAGTCGTTTCAATGTCAACGTGCGCTGTGCAAGCCTTATCAGAGGTTGCTTCCGTGTTTGCGAATTCGAGATTCTTTTCAGTTGGTGTTGATGACTTTTCAATCAAACCCCCCTTATCGCTGTCAATTGAAAACATTTTCATATCACTAGTATCTTCTTTTCGCGCTTGCTTATCAACAATTCCATGCGCGGTAACCTTATCAGTTGAGCTGCTGCTGTCGCCAGATGGAGGTGTAATACTCTTATCACACGTTGTTCCGTTATCAGTTGAATTTCTATCACTTGGAAGAGACCTGCCCATCTGATCTATTGTAGCTCTCTTCAGGGTTTAAAGTGGGCGGAAACGCGTGAGACAGGTGTTCTCACTGCTCCCTAAAGTCTTCGCTTGAGTTCCCACTGCTCCAATGCAGAAAATAGCATGTAACACATACAAATCAAACCTCTGAAGTTTCCGCTGCTCACAAAGATAATTTTAACCACTGGTAATCCTCTGGTTGTTCTCTTATTTTTTCTCTTATTTTATCAGAATCGAAATTCTTTCGTTCCGGCTGCTTTAGAATTCTTCTTTATAATAATATTTGTCCTGCGAAACTCAGTATGTTTTATTAGTAAGTGCGTTTATATTAAAACACCTTTAAAACGTGAGTGGCTCAGCAAAGTTAATGGGTTTCAAGCATTCGAAAACAGCTACGGTTCACCATATCCTATACCCGACGGCAATGGCCTCTGTTGTCATAAGCTGTCTTTAAACTGATGAAAACAAAACAGCTGCTACCAGAAATCTTATCACGGCTCATCGCTGTGCATAATCTGCCTTGATCCGAGTAACGCTCTGTGATGTGAAATAATGCTTATAATCATCTGTGCATCAGATAGTGACATTTTAAATGGCGCCATTTTCCGACCTCTCAACTTCTGAAAAGTAGCCGTGGTTACGCTTCCGAGATTGTAACTCTGTCCACGAGAAACCGTTGGAATAATCCAGATTGAAATGGAAGAACTCAGTCTATTACATTGGTTAGTGAGTTCCTGTTTAAACACCTCTGAAATGTAAACAGACAATGAAATATTAACGCAGGTCTCTGACCTTACCAATATCTCTAGATGTTGCATAACTATTCCGAACTAGTCTCGCTTTGAGCGGGGGAAATGAAAACATAGTTCTGGAACGGTAACAGGCGACTATGGTGCGTTACGATTGGAACCGTTGGGCGTTACTACGAACGCTGTAACGCGTTACAATCGGAACATAACGAACTATTACCGTCACTGCATCACGTGACGAATGGAATTGTACCGCTCTACTATACTGTAATCAGGACTTGCTGCTCCAGGAACCGTAACATTGGGCGAATGACGATACGGTACGTTACGGTTGGAACCGTTTTCCGCTACAGCTAGACAGCATATCGTTAATACGGTTACTCGTGGCTGCAAAAACAAAGATCTTGCCGTATAGAATGATTTTCGCTCGTCGAGTAATTCGGTCGTAAAACAATGATAAATTAACGATCGTATAGAGGTATTTTCGTAACTTCGAAACTTCAGGCGGGGCGCCAGCTTATTCCGCAGCGCTGGTTGATTCACGAGCTGTGATCAACTTTCAATCTCTCCATTATCTTCAACCTTGTACCACACGGTACAAACGACCTAATGGACCAATACGATAAAGACACCGCCCACTATTTGGTTGTTTAATGGTCGTGGCTTTGCTTTAATCTGTTGACTTAACCTGAAATGAGGTCGAGACTGAATCGTGCTATCACTTGGTAGAGACGTTTCTTTGAAAGCCAATCTCTCAACCACGATTCTGTGCTGAATAATAATTATTTGCTGGTCGTTGGTTTTAAGATTTCTTCGACAGAGGTCGCTGTTGTTAAAAAAAATTAGCTGGGCCTAATACAGCCGAGTCATTAGATTAATAATGCATGTGGACTAATTTTCTGTGCAGATATGATACATTGCATTTCTCGCATAGCTTTATTACAAGATTATTATTTATTTCTCTTATCTACAGCTATTTAATATTCATTTCCGTATACCGAAGCAATGATAATTTGACGATGCACCGTTCTGAATTGATATAAAATTACCTAAATCTGTGTTAAAAGTGTCTAAGAAGTTCAATTCAATAATATGACTGCATTATTCGAAAATCAATACAAGATTAAGTAAGATACTCGTATATATTAACATAATTATTACGTCAAAAAGGTGTTTATTATTGACGCTAAACGAAACAATACCAAAGCTGCCTGCAGGTATAGTGTAGTGGTAAAGGTCGCCGCCTTGCAACCGAAGTGGGTTGCAGGTTCGAATACCACCCGCCGTTAATGAACGGTAAGCAAGTCCTCAGCGGCGGATCTAGAAATTCAGTTAGGGGGGGCCCAAAAATTTCGCAACTCATCTTCCCAAAAATATAATGTTATTTTGTTATCAATCACACATTTTCTTATTCCCTTAATAAAAATACGTTACGGTTAAACCGAGGGTAGCCTAAGCATTGAAGTTAGGTTTTGGTTAAAAGGCTTAAAGAGGACATTCGCGCGCGAGCGCGAAAACTGTTTGACTTTTTTTAATGCAATATCATGTGACACACTGTATTTGGACGCCGCGGTAATTTATTTTGGAGTCCATGGACGCATCGTTAATTTATTATTAATTTTAATTGAAATTAGGGTTAGGGTTACGGAATGAATTAGGGTTAGGGTTATGTCTAAGGGGGGGCCCAGGCCCCCCGGGCCCCCCCTGGATCCGCCACTGCAAGTCCTTCACTCAAAATTGTTTGAGGCGCTTCGGAGTGTTGACTCCGACACACCTTTGGGCTCTGAAATGGACCGTCCCTGAGTAGTACATGGATTATAATGGGCGGTAAAGAAATATGTTAGTGAATAAATATATAAATAAGGTTGAAATGCTATTAGTAGTATTTCCTACTGTTTATTCATTAGACCACTTGGTTGTCACGTAATTAAAGCCAGTGAGCTGCCTCATATAATAATATCGCATTAAAACGTTTTAAAGCTGTTTCTATGATTCTATTAAAGATATAGAACGATCAACGACATTTGTTAGACACCTTTGCGGTAGATCAATTTGACACTATATATAAACTCAATCAACTGGAAACTTAGATTTTAGCCAAATTCCTTTGGGAGTGTAAATCTCTGGGCTGTAATCAGAACCGTCTCTAACGACAACTTATGACACCAAATTGTATTTCTACGCAACCCCCTCAAGTCCACTGTAGGGAACTTGAGGGGACTGTATAGAAATATGGTAATACATAAAATGTAAAAAAATTACTGTAAGTTTGCATTGGCAATCCATGCAACAAGATAAGTTCACGAACTATAAGTACAAATTGTAGTCTTCTGAAACAACAAAGTCATAGCCGCGGAACAAAGTCTCACCGAAATAGACCGAAAACTAGACTACATAAGCCTAATACTATAAATAAGTCCCTTTTACATGAAGACCGTCGCAAGTTCTCAGATCCTATTAAAACTTAACACGTAGGCTTATCAACAAATTTAATAGACGCAAACCCTGCAAGGCAAAATACCGCGGAGATAAACCCAACACCTCTATTTAGCTTGAGATAGACATTACATGAATAAAATTCATAAAAACAAACTTATACTTAAAATATCTCAATTAATACCTCCACTAAAATTGCCTCATGGTTGTAATAAACCCGAGCCAATTTTTCTCATCGTCGGAAAAGGCCAATGTTGTCATACGCTGTCGTTAAACTGATGAAAACACTAAACTTAAGGCTCTAACTTTAATACGAAAATCTGTACACGCTGGAACACTCAATACTGTCTTGCTTGGCTAAGTGCAAAGGTCAACAACTTTCATGTATATGCTGCGACTGCAAAGGCGGTCTGTTTATCAAGGTTAAACACGAGATATCCATTCAAGTGCATATACGGTTTTGTACACATACGTGACATAACATTAGTGGGACGCGGTAGTGTAGTGGTGAAGGTCGCCGTCTAGCAACCGAAGGGTTGCGGGTTCGAATCTCACCCGCCGCGTAAGGACCTTGAGCAAGTCTTTCACTAACAGTTGCTCGTGGTGCTTCACGCGGGTGTAAACTCCGACACACCTTCGGGCTATAGTCGGGACCGCTTCTGAGTAGTAGGAGACTTGAAGGGGCGGTATAGAAATGTGTGAATAAATAAAATAAATAACATTACATCAGTAGTCATTGCTCATCCACGATAGCTTGCGCCGATGATTATGTGAGGGAGCAATGTGGTGCAATGGTCAAGTTCGGTGCCTTATGGCGGTATGGTGGCGGGTTCGAATCCAACTAAAGCCACTGCTCCTTGAGCTTAAAAGCCTTCTCTCATTGAGAAACACGAAAATGATATTCAAAAGGGTCATCAGTTTATATTTGGTTTAGTCTGCATACGCCTTGGAATAATTTTTTCCCCACAACTAAGACACTTAGCAACCTATACATAAATTTACACTTGAGAACGTTTGTTTAACGACGGTGTATGACATCAATGGCCTTTACCGTCGGATACACAAATTTGCTCGGGTTTATTACAACCATGGGAGCTCAACTAATAGGGCCTATACACTTTGTTAGGGTTCGCCTGCTTAACAGGGAGTGGCTACGCTTGCCCGAGTGTACAATAGGTGGGAAGGGCCTTTGAGGCCAAGTGACAGTCAGACTGAGTCTGAGTTCTCTGACCGTGAGGGTCGTGTTCGTTGTGACTTACTCTAGTGACTCGTTTTGTATGGCTAGTTCTACGTCCTTCGAGGACTTCTCTTTGTCGAAAGACGTTTGTCTATGAGACATTTCTGTCTACGTTTGTTGTGAGTACTTTCTGTTTTTTTCATCAATTTAACGACAGCTTATGACAACAGAGGCCGTTGCCGTCGGTGCAAAACATTGGTTAAGCATGTTTCAGCTTATATTACAGTGAAAAGAGAATCTTTATCATAGACGTTCCATCGGATAGAGGCGACTTACGAGCCCTAACAATTTACAGAGAAATCGAATATTACATAGTGTGAATAGTACAACTTTTAGTGGTGTCGTAAGCAAATATTGCAATTATACCATTAAGTTATACGTTAAAATGCTGCGACGCATCGATCCCTTAAGATTAATTCATTACAGAGATTTATATAGCGCCCCTTCAAGGCGACTACTCGGAAGCGCTTCCGACCCCAGCACGGGCAAAAAGAACAGTCCTAATGTGTGTGAAGAAAGTATCAGATGGAACCCTAGGAAGCAAACTCAGCTGCACATGGAGTTTATTCCAAAGCGAGGGACCAACGGCCGAAAAGGCACCTTCTGTCTAGTTGCTGTGCGGGCAAAAGGAACAAACAGCACCCCGCCCACAGTAGAGCGGACAGAGCGTCGTCCCGGTGCAGTAGAAGTAGAACAGCAGAGGTTACACAAGTAAGCAGCGACGAGGACCAACAAAGACCGCCAAACAAGAGCTACAATGCTGGTGAAGCATGCATGATCGTACTTATTTTATATTCCTGTTTTAGTTGTTTTAGCAGACCATTATTGATCATGTGTATATGTATATAATTATTCTGCAGTAGACTCGGTTGGCTGCACGGCCGCGGGCGATTTAGTGTACGCACTGGCTGGCCTGTTGCTGGCACGTGATGTGTAGGCTGTAGTTTAGGCGGGAGAGTTAGTCTGAGTGATTCGTTTGAAGGAGAAGCTCTATCGAGCTTTTGCTAACACATGCATTTTCTGTTTGAAGAAATTGAGATACTGGCTGTGGGTGATTTTGTGAATATACGAAGAAAAGATTCAGTTGTTGTTTGCTGCTGTGGATATTTGGAGTTTTTATATGGCGACATTCTATGTCATTATTGAAACTCCAACAATACAACAGCAGAAAATCAACTTCTTAAAACAGAAAATGCACGCGTCAGCAACAACTCGACAGACCTTCACCTTCAAACGAATCAGTATCAAAAGTCTGTAAAGCTAAATACCGTCTGACTAATTTAACAGATTTTGACAATGTTTCAGTTAAATAAGTCAACGGATTGTGATCGTCAGTAAAAACAAAAGTGTTAGATCCAAGATAGCGCACTACATCCAAATTAACAATTTATTATTAATAATCATCAGTTTAACGTCGTCCTATGACATCATTATAGGACTTTGGCGACAATTCAATATACAAGAATAAATGGTAATAAATTAACATACTGCGTTGTCAAATCACTATAAACGATCGATGATATTCGTTAGAAAGGTGTCTAAAGAATCGTTCTTTTCAGTATAGCTTGGTCATGTTGTTTATCTCACACGAGCCTCAATGGCGTAGTGATTAGTGCGCTGGACTTTCAACCGAGATGTACCGGACTCACATCCCTCCAGAGCTGGAAAATTTTATTTCGAAAGCGTGCAAAACATAGAAATTCTACGACAGAACTTTAACAATTCGTCGTGGCATCTACTGTGTCTAATTAATTATTTTTCTCCACGCTTTATTTATTACTCCAATCCATCGTCTCCTACCTCATTCTGCTCCTCCTCGTCCTCCTATTGCTCCTCTTGTTCTTCATCCTCCTCTTTTCCTCCTCTTCTTCCTCCTCCTCTTCCTCCTCCTCGTCCTTCTCCTCCTCTTCCTCTGTTCCTCTTCTTACTCGTCCTCCTCTTCCTTCTAATTCTCCTGCTCCTGCTCCTCCTTCTCTTCCTTCTCCTCTTCCTCCTCCTCCTTATCTTCCTCCTCCTTGTCCTCCTCTTCTTCCTTTTCCCCTTCGTCCTTCTCCTCTTCCCTCCTCCTCCTCTTCGTTCTCCTGCTCCTCTTTCTCCTCTTCCTTCCCTTCCTTTTCCTCTTTCTTCTCCTCCTTGTCTTCCTCCTCGTTGTCCTCCTCTTCTCCTCCTCTTCTTCCTTGTCCTCATCTACCTCCTCCTACTCTTCCTCCTCGTCGTCGTCCTCCTCCTCGTCGTCCTCCTCTTCCTACTCCACTGCAATCCCGACACGACAAATCTCGTATATGCATAACTTAAGCGATGGAGGGAGGAATTAATGCAGTAATCTTGTGCGATTGCGACGACTGAAGCCAATCTGCATCGATTGACGACCGATCTCTCCGCAATCGATCGATTCCCAGTAGCAACCACTTCCGATCCCGCACACACTGTTTACCGATCTCTTTATCACCGGCCATCGTTTTAAGCGCCAAGTGTCAACAGCGCCATAGTACCTGACGCGGGTACTGACGCTGTCGTCATGCCAACGGCCGTAAACACTGGGCCCAAGCGAATTAAAAGACCGCTGATGACATGCGTAGAGTACGCGGCTCAATCTGGAACTCGCAAGATCGGAATCGAGAAGTGACGTGGACGGAAAAGAATCGTATAGAAGTCCGTCGTATAGACGATGCGATAGAGTCGCTGGCAAACGTTCTGTTGGATTTATCATATCATCAATCGCTTGACCGTCTGGGTTAGGATTTAGGCTTAACCAATGTAAGCCCTAATGATTCTTTAGTTAAACGAATTCTACGCCAGAAAAAGTGAAAACTATTTAGACATCTTATTTCGGCCTAAGTGTAAAAATAATTATTATAATGCCATGATTGTAACTAACGCTTACCGCCTTAAAGCTCGTGTGGTTTTATTAAACCGAGGATATTTTTTTTACCTCGAAGGCAACGGCCTCCGCCGTCATAAGCTGTCGTTAAACTGAATAAACACAAATCCTCGGAGTTTATAATTATATTATTATCTCAAGTGGAACAACATCGCTGTTTAAATAATTGAATGAATCGAATATCTGCATGAGTGAGTAAATACCACTAACTGGAGATGTAAAAAATAGTTAAATACTAGGTCTAACGTGACATTTTTATCTTCTCAGTGGGAGCCAACCTAGGTTTGATTTCGAGTTTTCGACCAATGGACTCGATCGTTGAGTTTAGATTTAACCAATAGAATCTCTATGCGTTTTTTCTTAGCCAATGAAAACTCTTCTGATTACGTCAATCACAATGGAATATAAATCACAGGTGTGATAATATTATCGTTGGCTGAGAAATACTGAGGTGTGGCTACGAGCAACATTCCATCAATGGACTGCATTGACTTCATATCAGAGGGGCGTGGTTAAATTCGAAAATCGACCAATAGGACGTCCGAGAACTTCCTGTAGACGTGGACTCCTTTTGACGCTTAACCAATCGCTGCATACCACAACAGTGGAAGTATGTTCCGTAGTAAGAAGGTAACGGATCCAGACTCCGCCTGGAAACTCCAGAACAAGGAACAGAAGGAGAATCCGCTCTACCAGTTCATCAACCTCCAGCAACAGGGAAGGCTGGTCGACGTCTACCGCGAGAGCGGAGACGATGGAGTGGAGGAGTTAATCCACCGCGAAATCAAACGCTTTCTGTACAACGACGGAAATGGAAAGGTCGTCTCGAAGGTCGAGTACATCCGCTGGAAGGATCAGATCACCGCCAAAATGAACGTGAGTATTGTATGCCTACACTATATTACTATATTTTATTTTATCCGTGTTTCTCAGCGGCTAAAGTGGTCTAGATGAGCAGTGGGAACTCCAAAGATTTGTAGTACGTGTTGCATGATTCTTTTGCATTGGATCTGTGGGAACTCAAGCACAGAGTTTCGATAGCATTGCTAGCGCCGTCCCAACGCGTTCCCACCCACTTTAAACACTGCGTGTTGGATTGCTCTTGCTTCAAGCGTTTTGCGGATATTTTTGAGAATACGGTGCATAACGACCTTGATGTGGATCAGTGGATCCATTTCATTTAAAAGCGTACTGGTAAAGAACAATTTCATTACTGTCGACAGCCACAAGATGGCAGTACACAAAATTAATTGATAATAATTATAAAACACCTCTAAAACGTTAATAAAGTCATTAACAAAAACTGTACTGCAGTATTGGCAAAAGTCTAATATCTGTAACATTCCTCCTAAACAATAAAATCGACCACTGATCTTTAGTTTTCCCAAATGCAGTATTAATATAGCACGTGTAGCGTAGTGGAATAGTGGACGTCTATAGCGGCCAGAGCGTTGCGGGTTCTATTCAGATCCGAACCACTATGTACATGCATAGTTACCTTGGGCGACTTGCTGCACTTATAATAGTATGCTCGAAGAGCTTCGGCGTGTTAACTCCTACACACCATCGGGATGCAGTCGAGGCTGCCTCTGAGCAATATCATTTTTATTGACAATCAAAGAACATGACGAAAACGACACGCGAAAAGAACATAGACAAAGTATAGGTTCATATATCCTGTGTCAACAGAGGTACTCGTGAGGGACCATGATCCCGCTCCAGACAGGGCCACCTATGCAAACACATTAGATGACGACACAAACAAATTCCAAAGAAGATCAAAACAGATAAATTGAATTCAGCAGTAATTCAGTTGCAGTGTAACATCATGCTATGATATCTTAACTAAAATAAGCGGCTTGGTGAAGAATGGAAATAAAGAAATAATTTTATTTATTTATTCACACGTTTCTATACCGTCCCTCAAGTCTACTCTGAGGCGGTCCCGACTACAGCCCGAATGTGTTTCCGAGTTTACATGCCGAAGCGCCACGAGCAATTGTGAGTGAAGGACTTGCTCAAGGTCCTTACGCAGTGGGTGGGATTTGAAGCTGCAACCCTTCGGTCGCAAGGAGGCGACCTTCACTACTACACTACCACGCCCGATATTTATGCGATTAGATATGAAAAATTTAGTTCATATTTACAGAAATACATGAATGAATATGAGCAAATTCTAAACCCCAATTCTCGTCCTTAACAATGTAACGATGTAACTATGTCTGGCGGTAACGCTCTAATATAGCTCCGATGAGCATCAATTTATTCGTCTGGTTCGCATTTTGCAGATTTACGGGTCACAGTTCATTCACTACAGGCGCTTACAAAATCAACACTTCAGTCAATTTATTCGCAAACTTATTATTTACTAATTCGGACTAAAATTCAAACAGTAAGAAAACCCGTATTTTTTGACGGGTTATAGCTAGTGTAATTACGAATAATGTTCCTGAGCATTTTGTCTGGCGTAGGATACCGTGCTGGTAGACACCCGTACAGACGATGAGGTCCTGGCCGCCTACGGTCACAGCGAGAACAACGCTGGGAGCGGCGCCCGTCACGGAGGCTCATCGTCCGGGATTGAGTTCAGGGAGCACGAGGCCTGCTGGGCGTTGAACCTGCGAGGGAGCGTAGGGGAGTCGGCTCTCCATCTCTGCATGCTCTTCTCCGATATGTTCGAGTTCAGGCAGATCAGTCAGATACTACTCAGATGCTATCCGAAACTGGCGCTCGACTTCTACGAGGGAGACGAATACTACGGTAGGCTTAATATAGAGCGATATGATATCACTATGTATGAATGTATGTGTGTATTTCTATACCGCCCCTTACAGTCATTACTATTCAGAGGCGGTCCCGACTATACGAAGGTGTGTCGGAGTTCAGGGGCTTCTATCCCCCCCAAGCAGCCGGGCT
>JAQFXW010002082.1:0-13638 GCA_034693945.1 Dendrobaena attemsi
CGACACACCCTCGGGCTGTAGTCGGGACCGCCTCTGAATAGTAGTGGACCGTAAGAGGCGGTATAGAAATATACACATACATACATACAAGTCTAAGGTTGAGTCGCCTTAAATGAGGGGCTAACAAAGATTGCAAGATATATTAAATAAAGCTCGATAAAATTAAATCCTTCCAATCTATTTATTTCTTTATTTATTCACCTATTTCTATACCGCCCCTTCAAGTCGCCTACTACTCAGAAGCGGTCCCGACTACAGCCCCGGGGTGTGTCTGAGTTTACACGCCGAAGCGCAACGAGCGATTGTGAGTGAAGGACTTGCTCAAGGTCCTTACGCGGCGGGTGGGATTCGAACCTGCTACCTTTGGGTTGCAAGGCGGCGACTTTCACCACTACATTACCGTGCCTATAGTAAGCCTATATATGCTCTTCTGTTGGCTAAGGTTAGGCTATGACTTGTGTTTAAGTGTGGCTGATGTGGCAACAAGTGTCTGTCGCTGTTTGTGTGACTTAAATATATAAGAACTGCCATCAGTTAGCCTTCAGTCATATCTGCATCTGTATACCTAAGGCCCCATGCACTCGCCAGACTGTCAATAAACCTGCTAAGACAAAAGCTTACGATCCTTATAGACACGTCTCTTTAACCTTCTGATATTTTATTTCTCTTCTCTCACTCTCTTTTCTCTCTTGTTTTCCTCTCCCTCCCCCTCCCTTTACATCCTCTCTATCTCTCTGTCTGTCCCCCTTTATCTCGCTCCATCTCTCTATCTCGTTATCTTGTTCTCTTTTCCTCTTCCTTCTGTTTCATTTGCCTTTCGATTGCTTTCACTTTGTTTGGTGTTTTGTGATATATCCGGGTCGTGAAGCTGCTGCAACTCAACGCTCAATTCATCTCTCGTTACTAATTACTGACCAATTGTCTCTTCTATAATAATATATAAAAATATATATTACAGACAAATACATCATATAAATACTAATAGCGGTAACCTATACATCGCACATACTGGTATACATCTAATGTATATAATTATATATTATGAATAACCAGTCTGATCCAGTCATCAAACAATACAATATGTATAATCTATACAATTTTAGACAAACACATGTATATTATATTATATATATACATGTGTTCGTGTGCATAATCCCTAGATGTGCAATGTTTAACATTGTATCTATTACAATATTTAAATAAGTATGCACACAGCAACACCCATGCATGTGTACAATGTCCATACATGTACATTCAGACCAGATCTACAATGGCTTTTATAGGCTACGCACATAACACAACACACATATGGGCAGAAGACATACAGCAACACTGTGCTAACTTGACGAGACTCGTGATAATATTATAACAATGGGATTGGGCTGCTGCAGCAGGAACTGACCCTTCGAGCTATTCGTATAATACCGACGACGGATGCGGAGGTTGGAAGACGCTGACCGGAATGGCCACAGATAGCATCCTGAAAAAGGGATACTTGTATCAGCTGAGGAGCAAACGTGAAGTTGTAAGTCAACGGATACAATATTTATGTCATTCTATGAGGAAGTAGATAGGAACGATTATAAAGGTGGTGAAAAGAGAGATGGATAAAGAAGTAAGTGACGTTGGAAGAATTCAGATGAAGTGACGATGAGAGGGGATGCGTTGGAAGAAAACTTTATGGCGGAAAGGGAAGAAGACAACAGATTAAGGAAAGGTTATGTATAACGTTAAGTAAGGTTTAGAAATAATAATATCAGCATCACTCATGATAGATAATCGGAAGCAGAGATTTGCGCCTGCGCAAATTTGGAGAATTGATTTAGACAGATGAGGAGGAAAGAATAGCGCTTCATAATTGATCAGACTGAGGCCCTGTTGGAACAGGACTAATAAACGGAACCCCTCTGCGTTTCTGGCTAATAATTTTGTTAAAGTGACATTTATACATAAAATTTTATAGACTGAAAGGCAGTTCATATGTACGTACTGCTACCAAATTCCATGAACATATTTTAAACAGAACAAAAGTTATTCTATTTCTAGTGAGCCCACCCCCTCTGATTTTGATGTCTCAGAAAACTGTTTCTTAATGGATTAAATAGCGTTTAACAGATTTTGCTCATATTTCCGACAAATGTGGAAATAATTTAATGAAATTTTACAGACTTAAAGATAATTCATATGTATATATTACACTCAAGTTTTATCAAAATATTCTAAAGTAAGGTAAAGTTACAGCATTTGTAGCGAGAACACCTTCTGAATTCTGATGAATTAAACAAGTGTAAGGCAACATGCGTTAAACAAAAAAGGTGCTATAACATTTGTTGAGTTTGAGATATTTTGATGAAATTTGGCCGTCATATGTAAATATAAATTATCTTTAAGCTTGTAAAATTTCATTAAAATATTTCAACATTTGACGGAAACATCAACAAAAAACTGTTAAACGTTTTTGAGACAGCAGAAAACAGGAAAACAGTGGGTGACGTCACTAAAAGTTGAATAACTTTTGTTCTGTTTGAAATATTGTAGTGCAATTTGGCAGTTATATGTAGATATGAATTGCCTTTCAGTTTGTAAATTTTAATTAAATATTCCTATTCTTGGCGGAAATATTGGCAAAATCCGTAGGGGGTTCCTTTCTTGGGAGAGGATGCTGGAGGTTTCATTGAATTAATTCAGTTGGTCTACTTTCAGTATACTTTAATTTTAAGTATTTAGAATTTTCTTTGTTAGTATGGCTGGGAGCGGATGTATTTCGTTCTGCACGGTCATTCGGCGAAGAACGAGGCTAGGCTGGACTGGTACGACAGCCTCGAATCGCTGCAGACGAACCCTGGTCTAAGGAGTGGCATCTTCCTGGAGGAGATCACTCGAGTGGAACGCATCGCCTACCAGTCGAAGATGGAGTACATGTACGGACCGTCCACCTTCTTCCTCTTCGGCATCTTCACCTGTCGCAAGGAGGAACCGTATGTGATCAAGTGTTCAGATGCTGAGATCCTGGACGATTGGATTCAGCAGCTGAGCAGGCAGCTGCACGACGTTCGGGAGTTGAAGCGAACGAATAGGAAGAAGGCAAAGACATCTACGACCGTCTATTCCATGCACAACACTCCGCAGAGTTTAAGTGAGTGAGTTTCAGCGGAGTGACCTCTGGCGCGTGAACTCCAGCTATATATACTCTCGGTTTCACTCTGCATAAGTATGAGCCTACAATAAATACTGCACACGCTGTGGGTGGGTTGTGGGGGCGCGGTAGTGTAGTGGTGAAGGTCGCCGCGTTGTAACCGATGGGTTGCAGGTTCGAATCCCACCCGCCGCGTAAGTACCTTTAGCAAGTTCTTCACTCACAATTGCTGAAGCGCTTCGGCGTGTAAAACTCCGACACTCCTGCGGGCTGTAGTTGGGACCGCCTCTGAGTAGTATTGGTCTGTAAGAGACGGTATAGAAATACACAAATACAATACAATAATCTCAAAACCAATGACTCAATCAATCAATATTCATTTCTTACAATCTGCAAGCTGACACAGACACAATTGGTTGCATTGAGAAAACAAGTATCAATATGATAGTGTTAAGTATCTTAAAATTTAGTTATCCAATTTTTATAATTCTTCATTATAGTTTAAATTAAATCTAAATAAATAAAGCCTGTTAATTCTGAACCAATCGACCAAATGAGTGATTTCATGATTTATTATTTGAGATATATAATTAATGCAAATGATTGCACCGTTGCACACTTTGTATGTGAGATATTCACAGATTAGAGTCGAATTTAACTGTTGGCATGGTACATATCAATTTACAACTCAAGGGATGCGACCTGAGGGATGGCTGCCTGAATCGAACTGGGATCACCAACTCTCAACAAGTGTATTATGAAAAATAATTACTGATCTTTTATGACTAACAGAGGACGTCACCCAAGACACAAAAGAACTTTTGAAAGAGGGTCCAGACGCAACACCCACCTATGCTTTGTGACTCTAAAGACATGTATTGTCCATCGGTGTGGCACTATAGAAGCTATTAATCAGTAATAAGAATTTATAATCAGAATGATGCAATATTAAAAACTCACTTACCTATGATACCTATCATCATCATCAGTCTCAAATTATGGCTGCCATTGAGGAGAGAGAGACACAGCAACAGCGATAAAGAGACAGTCTGTCACCAATACTGTCAACGCCATTGATCAGACAGACAGACAGACAGACAGACAGAATACTCTGTTACCAGTTCAGTTATGAATGCCTTTGAGGAGAGAGAAAGAGATAAATAGTCGGTCACCAGCGTCTTTGAGGAGAGACAGACAGACACACACACACAGAGACAGAGAGACACAGACAGACAGACGGCCCAGCCCGGAAGCTGCAGCGAGAACTGGGACGGGGTTATTTCCATAATGGCCTCTTCACCCTGTCTCATCAATCAAAGATCTTTTCATCTTTCACTCTCTCTCCATCACATCCTCCTCCTCCTCCTCTTCATCCTGTCAACACCAGTCTACGCTTCTCCAATGTCTTCCTTTCATTCTTCTTCTATATTATCACGCAACGTCGGCTACAGAGAGTAGTGGCGCAAATTTCGGTATTGTCCCCGGGCGCAAAAGACCCTAGCTACGCCACTGATATCTTTATATCTTTATAATATCTATGAGATGGCACTATTTCTCCTTACTTCTCCAGTCTATATATTTTCTACATGATATCACGGTTATGTATACCCTGATTT
Source organism: Dendrobaena attemsi (assembly GCA_034693945.1). Classification (NCBI taxonomy): domain Eukaryota; kingdom Metazoa; phylum Annelida; class Clitellata; order Crassiclitellata; family Lumbricidae; genus Dendrobaena; species Dendrobaena attemsi. The sequence goes on from JAQFXW010002082.1 coordinate 4,753, forward strand.
CTCGTAGAACTATGGATTGTATTGGAAAATTTATATAGGATCTCCCACCCTTTTTTTCTCTCTCTCCCTATCTTTCCTCTCTCTCTCTCTCCCTATCTTTCCTCTCTCTCTCTCTCTCTCTCTCCCTCCCTATCTACCTATTTAATATCTATCTATCTATCTATCTATCTCTTTGTCTCTCTCTCTCTCTCTGTGCCTCTCTCTCTGTGTCTCTCTCTCCTATCTCTCTCTCTCTCTCCTCTCCCCTCTCTCTCATATCGTATGAACTGTTAAGAGGCGCTACCAACTACAGATCTTGATGCTTAGTCCAGTTAAGCGAAGCACCTCAGTCAACATTATACGAAGCGCCTCAGCCAACATTGTACGCCTACAACTTACTTTAGTCTAGTTGAGAATAACGTATACTTACAAAACCAAAGACACATAAAGACTGCTATCTTAATTAATATCGGTCAGCCAGTTTGTAAATACACATGAAATAGAAATACACAAATACAATACAATACATGCTAAAATTGATGTATGCTATAAACTGGAGTTCTGTAAACCAGAGTGGTATACTTATTTACTCGAGCATATAATTATTATACTTGAATCGATTATGCCATAACCTCCCAACTATAGTACATCTTCATACGTTGTGGCATATCAATCATTGTTTATAATTTTACTTATTTTTCCTCAATGATGGCAAAAAAATCAAATGTCTGGGTCGGTAAGAATATTTATTGATTCATTCACTAAATTTGTAATGTGCGCAATGTGGCACCCAACTGTGAATCTGACAGTCAGGTGACAGATGGTGGAAATGCAGTGCATGAAGGCCAAGAAGAAATGGTGAGTTATGAACCGCTTTTGAAGTGAATCATCATCTGTTGTGTCTAGCTCTCCAGACAATTAGTATTGGGCTCTAAATGTAAAGTTTACACCACAGTGAACCGTGTACACTGAATACAGGCCACAAACTCCTCGGGGCCACATCTGGGTGCAAGTGAATACAATAAAATGCTAAAGCGAGAAAAGGGCACAAAGTGCAATTAGGCATAGCATACAAATCAAGTATAAACCAGAAACTGCAACATGTAGCAAGATAAAATATTCAGAATTAAATTTTTAAACAGGAAAACAAAAATGATTTGAACACAAGAAATTAGTATACAAAATTAATCGAAATCATCAGAAGAATGCAAAATAGCAAAATAAACAGCAATTGAACAGAAACAAGTAGGCCTACAAGTTAAAATTACAATGGAACAAATACAAATATTTTGAATACAAGAAATCAGACCACAATTAGAATGCGGTACAGCACAGCCAGGGGCGTAACTTTGGTCTGAAAAGTGGGGGGTACAAATTTATTCTCCAAGATTACTTTGGTCTAAAAAGTGGGGGTACAATATATTCTCCAAATTTACTTTTGTATACAAAGTTGGGTATAATAAAATTGCTCCTTTTGTGGCATATTCTACATCAGAAAGCTCCCAAAAAATACAATTAAACAATATGGAATGATGTTTTGTTATCTTTTGCTTGAAAAGTGGGGGGTACAGTACCCCTCACTTCAAAAAGTGGGGGGGGTACATGTACCCCTTGTACCCCCCACAAATTACGCCTATGCAGGCCACCTTCCACTGGCCTCGTCCCCCTGCCAGCTTGGTTATTTTTGGAGAGAGAAAGGCTATAGAAACATCCGCCATGGTGATTTGCCAGGAGGCGCGTTAGATCAGCTTGTAATTGCCAGTTTACTACTGCTTTCCTGGCGAGTGACTGGAGATTGGAAAATCCTCTTGCACTGATGTTTTCCATGATATCCAGGGTAAAATCTTCCATGCCGCATTGCCTGCTAATTCGTGGATTATCTATTCTAGACGGGTGTGTTAAGCTAAGTGCGTTGGATGATCGAAATGAGGCAATTGCCCTTGTAGATGACATTGACAGGGTGTGAGGTCTAACAAGCCCAAAATGATACTTACTACATTGTCGATAATCTTTTCATTTTATCGAATTTAGTCTTTGTCTTTTTCTAAGTGTCCAAAAGTGAGATGGGTGGCATGGCATGTTTTATAAATGTTTGCTTACATTATATCGTGTGTTCGTATGGTGATCTGTAGACTTGAAGGCAGCTTTTGACAGTGTTGACAAAGAGAAAGCCGGTGTGATAAATGCCTCTCAGCTGGAGGATGTCATCCGGTCGGTTGGCCTCAGCATTTCAAGCGCACAAGCCGAAGCGATGGTTAAAAAATATGGCTCAGGTGGGAATTGGATTTGAAATTTCAGATTTTAATTCATGATGTCAAGAAAGATCTAGATTAGAATATGTAATGCCTAGTTATGAATACATGTTCAGTTTTAGTCAAAAATGCAGCTTAGTTTTCGTTAAATATGGTTCATAATGTTCGCATGCAGTTCAAAGTGGTAATGTTTAGCTAAGATGTTTAAATTTAGGTGTGTATAGATCAATCAATCAACCAATCAATCAATTATGGATCAAGTGCATGTTTAATTGTTTTGCGTGCTATCTAGATATATTTGTCTATACATACATTTATAACGCCCCTACTCAGAGGCGCATCTAAATCAGCCCCAGGCTTAAGAGAAGGAAGGAAGCTTCCAAAAGAGTCTTTTGGTAGTAGATGTAAATTTGTGGAAGGACATTCAAAAGTGTACATTCAGCAATAGAAAAGGCATTCCTGTGAAGTAAAAGTTTTGTGACCAAGGGACTAACAGTTCACTATGGGCAGTTGAATGGAGAGCAGCTTGCCCAAATATTTGCCAACAGAAATCACAGAGCTCTAATATAGGGTGGAACCAAGGCCAATGGAAAATGCCAAATGATGACTCTGTACTATGCTATACAACAGGTAGCCAAGGCAGCTCATCCCTGATAAAGTCTGACACATGACCAAACTTATCTCTACCAGTGTTCAGAGGTGCATTTGTAATTAGTAGTCATACTATGTTGTGTCAGTATGAATGGTTACAAACAGGGGCGTATTTAGGGGGTTCAAACCCCCTCCCCCCCGAAATGATTTTTGTCCATGTAAAAAAAGGTCATCAGCTTTTTCGGCGACTTGCAGAGCAAAAATTTCTGACCCCCCCCCCCCCCCAGAAATCAGTTTCTGGCTACGCCTCTGGTTACAAATGAAAGATAATTATTATTATCAGGAACATTTATAACAAACAATGAACTTAAATACAATTAAATGTAATGTTTGTCATGAAATTCTAAATTACAGAGAATCGTTACTGCTGGGCCTTAAATGTTCCAGTGAAAGCGACGGCGTTGATTCGCTGTACGGCGCTAGAGAGGCGTTAATTATCAGTTATTATTATGAATTAATGTCACAGGAAACGGAATGGTTGGATTCAGCGAGTTTCTCATGATGGTCTCTCGATCTCAGTCACGACAAGAGAGACTGTCCTCGTCAAGGGCCAAGACGGAACAGGAGGACATGAGAACGGCCTTCAAGGTCTTCGACATTGACGGTAACGGCTTCATAGACGCTCAAGAACTTCGGCAGACTATGCATGATCTCGGAGAGGAACTATCGGACCGCGACATCAACGCCATGATAAGTTCGGCTGATAAGAACGGTGACGGAAAAATCGATTACGAAGGTTAATCAATTATCGGTCATCATACAAAATTTTTATGTTCTCATCGAATTTCTTTTGTATATTAATGTGTTAAATTGTTGGGACAATTAATACGGAATAAATCTTTTATATCAATTATACTTTAATAGTGATGTTTTATTATTGCAATTTTTATCAAAATTAAAATTTAGTCACAGGCACAGTGTTGAATATTAATTTACCAAATACTGCAATGATTGAAGTACTTCAGAAAGTTAATGCACCTTGTAAATCTTCATTTCTGTTTTAAAATTTGACTAATTGATGCAACGACAGGTAAACAAACTTCACATCTTTTTAGAGTATTCACTATTCAGTTAATATTAATATTGTTTAGGATAAGGACTACTATTTCATTTTGATCACAGAATGAATTGCTAGTAGATTCTTTAATTATTGAACAGATTCCAATTTTTATTATTTTTTTTAAACCCAAGCATGATTCCTTGGGGCAGTTTATCATTATTATTATTATTATGATTAGTTGATTACTAACTGTAACCCGTAAAAAATTATTATTACGATTACTGTCTTGCTGAATGAGAGATCTTATTGAATATTACCAGCTAGCAATGAAGGAAATTAGTCTTACGACAAATTACTCATTGTTTTCCTAATTTGCAAAAATGTTCACTGAGATGCCTTGAAAAAGAAATGAAGTTTCTCATGGATCCTCGATGATCTTGGTGAGTCTAAAGTCAAAGAGTAAATCCAGGCTTCATCGTTTATGGGACCCATGGTTGCGCAGAATATAGTTTGAGATGATTTTGTAAATGCATACCTTCTATTAGGTATGCATTTATAGTTCTGTTCTTAACCCTTTGTTCTTTTCTTTCTTTTGTAGAATTCATTCTGATGATGTATGCAAAGTGATCGTGTCGTCCGTTTCTGCGTCATCCAATCATCTTTATTCCTCCTTCTGTCGACATCTGCATTGTTTTACTTGACATCTATTCCACAATTGAATGTTGTGACTATCTGCCTGCACAACAACTCCCCTCATATCATTCTTATATTCTCTCCATATTTCTCTCATCCCCAACTTTGTCTCTTCCAGTTTTTATCTCTCTACCTCACACGGTCTTTATCGTCATCACATATTCCTGAATTCCACGATCCACATTCTCGTCTGCCTCCTCTCATCCTCATCGCCATCCTCCGCAGCCCATATCCATCGCAGCAACAGCCTTTCGTCATTGTCTCCGGACCAGTGCCTCCAGCGTTGAGGCGTCTTCTTCTGCGAAATGACGCTTTAAAGTTTTGAAGGACTCGACTGAGAAGATGCACAAATTCTGTTTAGCAAGACGCAATTATTACCGACGTTCTACTGTTAATAACTACTGTCATTAACGCTACCGTCGTTTGTACTGATATTTACAATTTCCATTACTTTACGCTCTTATTGTGTTGATATAGTTCTATTATTAATACTACTACTTTTATTAATTCGTTCGTTATTACTGAGATTAACGCCGTAGCTGTTTTTCTATCTTTCGTCAACTGTTTACGCTGCTTACTTTAGTTATAATGCTGCTACTATTAAAATCTATGATGGTATTAATACAATTTGCTGTTGTCTGGTCCTGTGTCTTGGGTAGAATTTAAGCATGACAATCTTGGTTCAGAAAGGTTTGGCTGTTTCAAAGATGTTTTGTAACGTTTCTGGGTGGAAAGATTGGAGAAGAGTGGAAGAAGTGAGAGGAGAATGGCCGCTCTGTATTATATCGCTACAATTCATTGTCTGCTATGTAAACCCATAAAGTTTATGATCCATAACAGTAAAGTTGATTGGTAAATATCGTGTTTATAAATACTACAAACAAACGAGTCTCGACCTCTGAATTACTTCTCACTGATGAAGATTGAAGAATCAGAGAAGAATGTAACCCCTTCTTTACCCTCTTGCCTTGCCTTGCATTGTCTAATATTGTATTGTCCTATATTGCTTACCTTCTTATTATCCTTGTGATCCTCACTTATGTTACATTGCACTGTCAAGCACTTCTTTGAAACGATTGTGATGCCGATTGGACTTGAGATATCCGGACGGATAGAGCCGAACTGCTGACTAGACTAAGCGTTTCTCTTGTAGTGTTCTGTTGCCGGGTGTGATATTAAGTTTAAAATTGAATGGCACTGGAGAAACCCTTCGAAAGAAGCAATGGGTAACGAGCGCTTGTAACATGTTGTTGCTTGTATGCTCTTAAAGTTTCGCAATGATTATTGAATGAGAAGGACCTCTTGCGCTAAGCACTGGTTACTGGGTTTGTAATCGCAACGACCATCTTAGCTTAGCTCTGGTCTGGTGGTAGGAGCTCTGACCAGAATTCGGGAAATGGGTTGGGAACAATTTTTTAGGCATGGTGTGAGAAGATTCTCATAAATTTCAGGAATTCAGCTTTGAATCACGATATTTTCTACAGAGCAAACTTAGCTGCATGTTAAACCTGATAATAATATGGTTTCCTGAAGTTTTCTTTAGTTTACGAGAACTTTATGGTTGCCAGGTGTGTTTTCTGGGTTTTGCCTGAACTTGATATTGTTGCTAAAGAGTAAAGATGCTCCAAAGGATTTACAGGGCTTTATAATAATTGTATTTGTATTGAGGAATTTAATGTCATGTAACTGCAGATAAATTGGGGGGGGGCATTCTTTGAACTTGCTTATGTGACGTTACATGTCCCGAAGAAACGCGTTGCAAGTGTTCTATAATGTTTAGTGCATGTTTTATATTGATATGAATTATTAGACAAGTGTTTTGAAAGAACGAATAATGCAGTACGCGAAAGACAGTTCATTTAGGATTGCTTGAAGAGTTGGACCAATGTAGAGATTTTCCTGGGTTTTAATTTTTGCTCCAAATCAGTCTGTTTTGTTCACGGTTATTGGGTAAATGGAAATGAGTAGCATTAGTGATAGGCTGTATATTCAGTTGAAACTTTTGTACAACCGGTATATTTTCTGCAGATGTCTTGAGCGTTGCATTGTGTGACAGGTGAAGTGTGAAAGTTCTAAGATTGGGTTAGGTAAACAATTGCACTCTTCCTGCATGGCCAAACCCAAACAATTCACTTCGTTCGTAGTGTGCACCTGCGCTACATAATTTCTTTGTTCATCTTTTCTACGATTGGTCATTTGTGACGTGGACATTCTTTGTGCGTTCCTGTAAATGTGTGGTGCTTAATCTTTCATGCTGGTGACCAAGAACCTAAAGCCTCGATTTATTACACATAATGATTGTCATTATATATAGTATATTTATATGTAGAGCTGTGTATGCAATGTACATACATGTATATATATATACACAATACATATATAAAACTGAATTTTCTTGGCCTCAAACTCAGTAGCAGTAATTGTTTGTGGTCAAGTTACTTGTGTGATTTGTTGACTGTTGAAAATCGTGATAATTATGTTCTGTCATTTCTTGCTTGCGATAAAAATGTGATAAACGCGATGTGTCTGACAAAGTCCATGCGCAAAATTTGAGTCTCTTGAGCAAAGATGATGAGCGGGAGATTGTCAGACGGACCAGTCAGATTTAGTTGTGTGGGGTGGATGTCGCAAAAGCTTTTCGATTCATTTCCAGAGTTTGCTAAGTGTTATTTTCAAAAGTTAGCTTCATTTCAATGTTTTTCTGCGGCCTCTGTTTTTGATCATTCAACATTATTGATAATTGAAGATCATTCGAATTCAGATATTGTTCAGTAGCATACTGTAGCATATTTTGGTCAGTTCAAGGATTCGTATTTCATTTTGGCAACCTGTCATCATAAGTTCTAACAATTTGCTAATTTGGACGAATCTTTTAAGAAACATGTGTAATATGTAGAAAGTTTTGAAAAGATATTGTCGTTTTGAGTTTTGCAGTATTTTTGAAGAAGACAAAAGGTTTAACAGTTTGCTGTCGAAACTCTCTGTCTCGTCTTGTGTAGTGGAAACTTTTATAAATTTGCAACTTTTCTTGAATTTGGACGACGTCATAGTCTTAACATAAATAAATATTACTATAGATTTGTTACCAGTTTTGTGACATTTGAAGTTCATGTATAACAATAGATCAAGTTCTGAATTTGATTGTCCGTTTTCCATATATATATTTTCAAATATACGAGTACAGTTTTGGGGTGCCCCTCACTGAATTAAGCCGAGTCCTGTATGAAGTAGGATGCCACTGCGTCGATTCTTCATCGAGATGAAAGCAGCTCCGATCAGAACATATTCTGAATCTAGGCTTGGTCAGAAAAATGCATACATTGTCAGATGTGACTATGCAAAACTTTCATAACACTACACCTTCAAATGAGAAGCCAAAAATAAATAGCCGGCTGCATAATTACTGTTGCAAATTTACCATATCGAACGAGGCACTGGTAAATGCCATGTGCACAGGTGTAGTAAAGTCACCAAGACGTTAAAAGTGGCACTTTAGAAGTTAGTAATTTGATTGCAAAGATATTATTTAGGCATACTTTTGAGATGCATCTCGTAAATTTTACAGTAATTCAACTTTGAAGTACAGCAAACTTGATATAGTGTGAGTCTTTGAGAGGTGCTCTTTTATAGTTTACCAGAAATTTATGATTACCAGATTGCAAGTGGGTAATTGGCCAAATGACTACAAGACAATGTAAATGGTAGACTATAAATGATCTGCATGACAATGAAAACGACTACTAAGTGACTGCTTAAATGACTGTATTCCATTTTGGATACAGAGGGCAGGGAAAACAATTCTCATGAGTAAAAACTCAAAAGCAGCGACTAAAACTGATTGAAAATGATTAATTACTGTTAAATGTATTATAAATAATCATAATGAATAAGTGCATAAATTTCTGCCACTCATAACATGTTGTATAAGAAAATTTCAGTGCCAAAACAATAAATATAAAATGCTCAAATTAAATTTTCGCAATTTCAAATTCTCTCAATTTTTTTTAGACCTACTAACATTATTCTCAGAGTGTTTTCTTAAAGTAAACGAATATATATTACATATATACACCATATACATACTATATATATATACCTTCATCATCATTATCATATATTCGTTTATTAGAAAAACCCAGCTGACAAACGGCAGCTGGTTGGACACCTAGTTACAAGTTATAAAATTGCCAGTAATACCATACTGTGGTAATACGATTACTTAGGCAACCTAAGTTATCCTCACTCCCGGGCCGTAGCGCCCTGCGCTCTGTCTCACTCGGCTTGCTTCTTGTCCCTTTTATGCGCTCTGCC
>JAQFXW010002083.1:0-13638 GCA_034693945.1 Dendrobaena attemsi
ACCGGCGCCGATCGCCGAGAAGCGTATACAGAGTTTAAATTATAGGACGGCTTATGCTCGTCGGAGAACAATAGACCTGTCGGTGTCACTACTGTGGGGGGTCATCGAATGGTCAGTTAGATTCTCTAGCGTATGTAAGATATTTGCCATCGCGTTGAACGTGTTAAGAAGAGCAAAATGCAGAAACACTAACAGAGAGGTAGAGTATGCAGGAGGGGAGTGCATTGTAATGTGCATTTTTAGAATGCACATTACAATTAATAATGTTGATTCCTGAATGTTCTTAAATGACGCTGTATTATAATATATGGTTTGATAAAATAGTCAAGCACAAAAGAACTTGGATCATGGAAGACTAGTGCTGGAAGATGTTGATCGCATTATTTGCTGATTTGAAACTAGGGTTTCTTGCTTCGAATTACTGTAACATGTCTAACTGTCTTAGATTAATGTAATGTTGTCATTAGCTTATTGGTGCCATGTGCAAGGCTATACAATAGTTCATGCATTACAATTAGGTTGAACAGTTGCAATAGTTTATCATTCTTTTTTGTTTATTATTATCTGCATCTAAAAATTCTTTAGTTCAGTCGTTTGTCGTATTTCAGAGTTGTAATTTGTAATGGATGTTAAAATATACTTATTTTGAATTCAGTTGTCGTATGGAGAATATGATGTTGTTTAATTATACAGAAGAGGAAAAGGCCAAAATTAGTGACGAAATCATTGATGCAATGGTAGAGGGAAGTGATGGCTGTCAAGGTGATGTAAAAGATGTTGCAGCTTCGGATGAGACGAAGGAACAAGAGCAAGAGAAATCTTTACCTAAAGTGGATGAAAGTGGCGACCACAAAGATTTGACTGGTATACATCCCAATCTTTCTTAAATTAATACTAAGTTTGTCATCCATTGGTGCATCACTATGACTTTAAATACATTATTTGTTCAAGCATAAATCTGTTGTGTTAGTGGAGTGACAAAACCAGGCAGTGTACTCTATATCTATATCTATCCATCGATCTGTATTCTGTAATTCATATATTGCCCTTTCACCAAATCTACTCAAGTGTAATCTAAAAGATGTACAAGTTTTGAGCAAATTCTTAAAGCAATCAAGAAGAGTTGAGATTGAAACAAAAGGGACGTTTTAGAAGTCAGGGTAAAGAGCTCTAGAGCCGTGTATATCTAATATTATTTAGTTTGCTTTTTCCAATGACATTCTTAACTGATTTAAATTACAAGCATTTGGCTGTGGAGTTCTCTGACACTTGATGTGTTAGCTCTGGCGTCATTTGTTCTGATTGTCATACTGTATGAAATATCTATGCTGGCTGTTCCATTAGAAGCTGCGAAGGAAAAAGTAGTCGATGAAGAAGCAGAGAAGGTTGAAGTCTTGGAAGAGAAGAAAGAAGCTGCAGCAGCTGAAGGGGAGAAGGAAGCAGAGGAGCTGAAGGAGGAAGTTGGCGAGGGAACCGCTGAGGAGGAGGATGGGGATGAAGATGATGCTGGCGATGATACTGCAGAGGAAGCAATGGATGAGGATGTAGAGAACACCAGCCAGGTTTGTATTCACATCCAGTGTGGGCAATCCAGAATCACTCTTGTGTGCAAGAATTTTTGAGAATCCGGCATTAATGGAGATTCATTTACGTAAAGATACATTTAACTTTTAAGTATCATTACAACTTGTTGTGATCAATTTTAATTCAGAGAATCTTAGGAAACCCATGCATTTTACTGCACTTTTGGTGTTGAAGTGTTAGCTCTGGTCAGTTTAATACATTGTTTTTGTTTAGTGTTTCAGCTATATTTGATGTGTCAAGAAAATATTGATTGTTGTTTCAGGTGTGTGTGTGTGTGTGTGCTAGTTTAACCAAATTGCAGCTCTTTGACATTGGGTTGTAATTTGGTGCTGTTCGTTTGCTACTTATATTTAGGAGGATGTGTCGAACCTGCAGCTGGCTTGGGAAATGTTAGAAATAGCGAAAAAGATTTACAAGCGGTAAGAATACAAGAAGACATTTCCTTATACACATTTGCTAAGCGTTTGACCTATTTGAAAGACAGAAGTTGAAGAAATTTGCCTTTGTAATGTTGTGCTTTAATATTGCTAGAAATATAATATGCAAGAAGGTTTCTTTGAGTTTTTTATTGTGACTATGTGTTTATTTTAGATATACCATAATAGGAATAAGACACCATGTGTCAGATGTACAGGAAACACGACACTTTGATCAAAGCAGTGTTTTAAACATATTTTTATTTCGGTCAGTGTTATCGGGGCAATCAATTTTTTGTAACTTAGCTTATCTCTTGTACTTGTGATTTGAAGCCCAGAGGAAAGCAGCATGGCTATAAAATTGAATTTTGTTTGAAATTGTAGCAATGATTCTGTTGGAGCCAAATTGAAGGAGGCTGATTGCTGGTCACGCTTAGGGGACATTGGTGTGGAGACAGGTAAGATACTCTGTTATGATCTTGAAACTCGAGCTGTGGATGTCATGCTTGGCTAGCTTATAGTATTTTCTGTTTGGATGTTTTTCTAGTTTATAGAATTTTTGGGGGGGGATTCTTGTTTCGACATAGAACAATTTTTAAATTGTTTTTGTCAAGTAAGTCTTTTTAAGAAGTCATATGCAACAATGAGAAAAATTTTCAGTTCACTTCTAAAGATATTCTGTTTCAATCATTTAATTGAGACTGGACATATTCAGATGAGAGCCATACTGATCTCAATTACTGTAGATGACAGCAATACCGATTCAGATCCAAACCAGTTACTTGCAATCTTTAATTTTATATCTTAAGTTGATAATTTTCTTAGAAAATCATGTCTGATTCAAGTTGGCATTTCAGGACAGTGATAAAATTGAATTCAGTTGTATTTAATGACTGTAAATGATGCATTATAGAGCAATACAGTCAGGCGACATCAGATTACGGTGAATGTCTTCGTCTGTTCGAGGAAAGCGTTGAGCCATCAAACCGCCGCCTTGCATCGACTCACTACAACATTGGTGTTGCATGTGGCTACAACAATGCCTTCGATGATGCAATTTCTCATTACCACTCGGCAATTAAAATAATCGAACAGAAAATTGTCGAATTGCAAGGGTTGGTGGACAAAACTAGTGACACAACTGATGAAGGCAAGGAACCTCATTCCGACGATTCAGTTCAATTGGCAAAGAAGGAGCTGGATGAACTACAAAGTCTGATACCAGACATCCAGGTTAAGGTAAATGATCAACTTATTATGTTTCAAAATAATGCCACTACTGGAAGTATTTACGTGTGTACAAAGTCAGCGTTGATCTTTCATTGTGTAACATAAGTGATCTTTTATGGCTTTATTGCATTTTATTTGTTAAAATAAAAATCAATTAATTTTATAGATGACGCATAAGAAATTGAAGGTGAGCTACCAGGAATCCCAAACTCGGCTTTTTGAAGTTTTTGCACATGTTTACAGTGAAAGTTGAGGCAATTGTTCAGTATTGGTCTGAATTAGAGGTGTATGGATACTAACATCTAAATCAGGTTGATTATTATTGCAGTAAGCAGTATTGGTCAGCCATAATCGATGCCGATAAAAAAATCTTTTTCTTAGTTTTGGTGGCCAATATGTCTGTGTATTATTATCTGTTGCTTGATATGCATTTAATTTTTATTCAAATCGATAAACGTAATTTCCAAGTTGTATTCATGTGCATGACTGCGTGTTATAATTGTACGAGTGCACTTTACTCCAGGAATAAAGGCACTAAGTCGTTATTTGCCATAGAAAAACATTGATATTCCACCAGTGAAATTCAATAATCTGTAACGACTACTGTGATGATAGTTTTATCGGCATTGCTGTCATCTACAGTAATTGAGGTCAGTATGGCTCTGATCTGAATATATGTCAAGTCTCTGAAATGCAAAAAAGCAAGTTCTGTTTCTTAAGATTAACGATGCAGAAGAAGAGAAGAAGGCTCAGGGTTTGAAGGAAGTCATCCGACAGAGTTTCAAGGCCAGTACTAATGGTACAGAAGAGGGAACATCATCAAGTGGTGGCTTCTTCGGGGAATCATCTGCCAGCTCTTCATCACCATCGGTGACCGCTTCGTCTTAAAACTTATATTTTAGTTTTAATGATGCTGACACTGCAATCATGCTGATCATCGTAAACTAACTTTAATGAGCCTATGTTTCTGTAATTGAGAATGAGCAAAGTGATAATGCATAGAGTTGGTTTGAAAAAGTTGCTATGAAAATATTGTGTGACAAATATCTGCAGTTGTTTCTAGCTAGCTATGCTTGCTGAGATTTTCTGTCTTGCACAATTATAATTCTAGATCAATGACAGCTTGATATTTTGAATCGTGTTCATGATTTGCAATGAATTCTGTTTTTATTTTAGGCAGCAGAGATGCCTGTTCAAAATGTATCTCATCTCGTTAGAAAGAAGGTGCAGTGCAAAAACTATTTAGTTTCTTTTTGTCTGTTTGTGTGTACATCCGAACTGTTTTTGACACAAATAGTATATTTTCACCAACTTTTTTATGACATCGGAAGTAATTTATCAATCTTGACGTGTTGCAGACAGTAACTGATCAAGTGATTTGTGCTATTTACCAATTTAATATTGATAGATTCTGGTACTTTGCACTTTGCTTTAGAGTAGAAGTTTAGGAATATGATTGATTGCATATGCATCATTTGCATGCACTGGTACCTATCGGTTACTACAAGTTTTTATTAGGACAATTATTTTACTCTAGTTTCCCGGTTTTCATCTGTGCCAAGTGTCACAATATCATTTGTTACTTATGAACAGTATTTCGAATTTATGTGATGTAAAAATTGAAATGTATTTATGACGGAATATATTCGCTAAGATTTCAATGGAAGATGTGTTGGCAAAAACATTGATTTAAGATGTTAATGTTCCGATTCCTGTATCTGTTTGTAGAGGAAGCTAGATGAGGAAGAAGCAGTGGACGATTTACTCAAAAAATCCAAGACTGATGAGGCAGTAGATGGAACTCCATCCACAAAAGATTGTCCATCGAAACCTGAGTCAACAGATGACGCCTGCTTGCCTGTGGAAAAGAAAGAAGTAAGTTGCACTCTTTGTATTTTTTATGGATTGTCCATAGATTTGTCTTTGAGAGTAGCATACTGTTGTCTGTGAAACATTTCGGGGCACTCTCGGCTCAACCATGGCAATATAAACTAGACTTTAAAGTGTGAGAAAGGCAGTCGTGCTGTTCTTCGGCAACAGGCGGATCTCCGGTGGCAGGCCATTCCAAGTGGAGCAACCAACAACAGAAAAAGCACGGTGTTAGAGTGAGGAATAAGGAGCTTGCCATGAGAAAAGGGCTCTGCGGCTGGCCGTGTCAGTGACAGAGCTTCCTGACTGTATACATCTGGTGAAAATTTTCTGCATAGTAGCAATCCCTTTGCATTACTTGTCGTACTCTTAATCAAAACCCTATCAACTAGTGTAGCTGCTATTGTTTTTCTGCAGGAACTTGCCAATGGCTCGGTCCCAGTAGAGACATCACATGCTATGGAAGTCGCTAACTAAAGGAGGAATTACTGGACTGTTTTTATCGGCAACCGATTTTGGATTTAAATGTGTTGGGATTATTAGCATTTTTAAAAGTGTTTTGCAGGACATGCAGAGACTTTCACTTGATTTGCTGACTATGGCAACAGTTACTAGTTCAATTGTTCTGGTTGTATGATTATCAGAAATAGTCCAATGCATTGCTCTCGTGTTTTCTAGCCCAATTTTTTCTTGGATTTTCTAGTTGTGGCGGTTTTCGAGGCATTTAGCTCTAGCAAGAGTTTAATCATAGGATACTCGAAATGTTTCTGAGCACTTGTTTTGACACTAGGTGCAAATTTATTGATATTGACATTTATTTCTCTTGTGCATTGCTTTTAGTTGTCATGAGACTTTGCAATGACATGTAATGACTATACAATTAGCTGGTAAACGTAATTATAGTAATTATAAGCTAAACATTCCTCTGGCTGTTTAGTTGTCATGTACCATGCTGTTTTAAGCCTTTCTACTATTTTATATTTTCACGAATTACAAGTATTACATGTTGGTTAAATTTTCGTCTCGATTATTCAATTTTCTTGGGTGTTTATGATGTAGTTCCAATGTGTACATGTAGGTAGGTTTTCCTGTTTGCATTAATAGAAGCAGTTGATGTGCAATTCAGAACATTTTCAAGAGTTTGTTTTGTTCGAATATAAGAAAATATCAAGCACAAGCAGAAATTTAAGCTGTTTGCAATTTCACCTTAGCTATATCTATACTTTTAGTATACTAAAATCAGTATCAAATTTAGTATCAATCCTTTTGATACTAAAAGAAGACTAGCAAGTTAAACAAACAACATTTACTTGTAAGCTACGATGATACATGCGCTTTCTGGGATGCAATTGCTCTGACTTGCACTTTTAAAGGAAAATCCTAAAGGGACGAGTCCCGATAGTGGGGTGCATAAAACTAGTCACCAAAGAGTGAAAAGTATAAGTGTAATAATTGAGCGGATAGTTTGAATGATTGAACCATTTGATTTGAAAAAGATAATTCCTTAGGTATGCTATTTCTTATTAAATGCAGAACCTGGTTTTCAATTAAATGCCAATTCGGTTCAGTTCTATATGTTATTGACTTGCAAGGTGCAGTACTTTGTAATACATGCAGATCTCAGACTGTTGTTGCATGAAGCAGTTTCGGTTCAATTGCTGCACTAGACGTTGATAGCATACTTGTGAAAAACAGTTTGTTTCGTATCGTACACTATAGTTGAAGTATTTGAAGTAGGTGACTGTTTTTGAGACTTAATTGGCGTGCCTAATGACGTCACTATCGAGGCATTGCGTGTACATGAGTGTGGACAGATTGTTCTAGATATCCCTTTGTTCATCACTCCTATGACCCTCATTTGCATTAAGTTCGGCTAGTCGTTGTCCTGCGTTGCCCTGCTGTGATTGCCTTTCCGTCTGACTGCCACCTTCGAGTATAAATGCGTGGACACACGGTCGCGGCCTTAGCGACGAAACGCGGAGTTTAAGCGTTAAGTAAATACGCTCCTAGCGACGGACGGCGTGCTTGCTATCGACTGCACCACCTTAGTAGCAGTAGCGATCGTTTGAGTGGCTCAAAGGCCCACTGGACGAGTCATCGCAATTATCTGGAGAGCACGACCCGACAAAATTATGTGTTTAGATACCCATGTGTGTATTTCTATGCACGTCTAGATGTATCGTCCTCTGTAACTGTATATTGTGCGTACATAGTAGCCTACTGAAGTAGGCCTGTGCTATATTACTGAAGTTCTGTAGCAATATAGGCCGTTAGTCGAAGACCCTAGGCCCTAATTGCTTTTGGCTGGTGCTGATTGTGGGACTACTTAATGGTCGTCTTGATCTTGGCGGAAGTAAACTTACATCGAAAGCCAGTGGATTTCTTATTTGATTAGTCGGGTCGAATGTAAACAGAGGGATTGGGCGAAACCCGATAACTTTGCAGGTTTTCTTGTGTACTTCAGGCCTATAGAGCAAGCAGATCGGCGTGCGTTGTGCTATAATGCATGGCGTAGACCTCTGTATGCTGTTTTGATTCGGCGTTTCTGCAAAAGTCCGTTTCCGTCACCCGTTTGTTAGTTCAAAAGACCGTTTGTCTCCTCTACTATTATTGTTCGGCCTCAAGATGTCTACGCCTTATTACGACCGAACGACTTCTTCTGGCTACCGTTTCCCTCCAGTCCGTCCTCGCACAACGGTTGGGGTTCGTACAAGAGACGACGAACGACCCTCGCACCCTTCTGAGACCACGTTTAAGCCAACCGCGCAGAGACGGGACGCAGCGTCAAGGGTCCGACCGGCAACCACTTTTCCAGGCGAAATGGATGCCGTGGCTCGTGACCGTATCTTGACCAACACCATTCTGAATGCAAGAAGGAGAGACAGACTGTGGTGAGCATTATAGTTCGTCTACGCAACAATATTCAGATAGGCGATGTTGCCAACGTTTACCGCTTTCTTTTAGTTGTTTTTGTTAGGAGGCGGTATATAGGCAGCTGGGACCGCTCGGCCTACTACACGCAGGCTAGCCTATAGGCCTACAGGTAATTTTTCTGGACGTAGTTGTTGAGTGTAGGAGTAAAAGGAAATGAGACGGGCCCTTATAGGTCATATGTCACATTTCCAATTAGAATAGGCCTATATGAAAATTAATGTAAGTGTAATGTAAATCTCAATTTCATATAGGCCCTAGCGCCCCTCAGAGCGAGCTCAACAGGGTCGCTCCCGACTGTCTCCTTCGGGCTCCCGACCCAAGGGAGCAAAACCATGATTGGCAAAGTCACAACTGACAACAAAGTCTTCATGCGCTGACAAAACGGTCAAAGCCTGGAAGGAGAGAGGAACTCGTGCCTCTTTCAAGCGGAACATGGTTCCTGTGTGAACACAGGCAAAGCTGCGAGCATAGGCCTCGGCAGAACGCATGGAATGGCGGATTTAAGCAGACTTTAAGGTCGCAGAGCGAATAGCCACTGATTAAGGGCCTTGGTCGCTTTGTGGTTTCAAACGTAGGCCTATTATAAAAACTGCAAGTAAGCTTAGGCCTATATAGTCCAAATGATCAACATCTGGTAGCCCTACTGTTAATTGTATTGAAGTAAGCCTATACAAAAATTTCACAAATTTGTTTATTCTGGGGGCTGTGATACGGCCGCAGATCGAGGCGTAAACCCACACAAATTAATTGTTTCGCACATTTTTAATGAGAAATTATATGTTTGGTTGTAACCTCCCCAGTCCCCCCACAAAAATTCTGGCTACGCCTTTGGGTCTCAAGCTTGTAAATTATGAGACTTTTAAACAACCTGTCCATCGGCCTCTGCTGAGTTACGGCGCTATAGAAGACGAGATCCTTTTAGGATCGAGGACGACAGACGATTACAACAGCTAGCCTAATAGAGCCCTATGTTGTTACCTTGGAGTTGAGCTGATTGTTGGCTACTTTAAACTATCGTTTAAGATGAGAAGATCGGACCTATCCTTGGATAGAAAAGCGACATTAGACTACAGATGCTATCAGATAGATCTATATATAATTATGTAATATGTATTATATATATGTATAATATATATATATATATATATGGCCTATAATTATTAGGAGAGGTGTCAGTTCACCTGGCTGTGTCCGGAAATAATCGACTAATGGAGGATAACCTTTGGACATCATTGATCGTTGATGCGATCTCACGTTTGTCCATCGATCTGCTTGGATCACCTGCATCATGCTCCGTGCTCCAATCTGAATTTACGTGTAAAACAATAGTCTATGACTCTATGGGATTATATGGGCTTGACATAATATAGGCTACGAATATATGCATTTGAAACACATAGGCATATGAATCGCTTGTTTAGTGAAATTCGTGCATGTATAAATACGTATAGTGCCTATATATAATTTTATAGGATTGCATATTTTATTCACAATTGTACACACTAAATTATATTATTAGGGCTTCTATACGTATTCGGCAAATCTTACATCGAATTTCAAGTAGGTGAATTCTACTTGCAAGCTAATTATACACTGTGTCCGCAGATGAAAAATAGCCCCCTAAACGTTTGTTAATAACTCCTTAGAAACTAAACCAATAGCAGTATCCTACACCATATCGCAATAAGCCCGCCAAGTTTGACTTTAATTTACGCAGCACAAGCAGATAGCCTACTCAATATTAAAATATATCTATGGAAATTGAGAGTTTCCAACACAGGCGCTTACGCACTTAGACGCTGTCTACGTCGTCATCGATGGAATAGCTAGTTTGTTTTGGTGCAAACAACAAATAAGTGTAGTGTTTACAAAAGGAAGATAAAACTTTAATTATTACGGATAGAAAATTAAGGATTATGGTGCGAATAGGTTTGCAAATGGGTTTTTCGAACAGTGTCTGTGAAAGAACTGAGGAAGACGATTGATACGTTTGTTGAGCGCCGCCGCGGCTGGAACACGCAAAAAGCACGTCCCCGAACGTCTTTTTAAGACCCGTTCACACTTCTCGAAGTCACAAATGATCTCAGTCGGTGTGTCAACCCTGGGGTACACTAATTTTAGCTTCATTGTCAGATTGCGAGGACAATGGGGATTTGAAGACCGCGGTATAAGCCTACGTACGATATCATTGCCATGTTGGAAATTTTCTAGTTTGAGTACTTCATCTCAAACGTTCATAATGTTGACAAACTCATCAATATTTTGAAAAGGCTATAGGATATCGTGGTAATATGGCTACTGATGCTGTCTGAAAAATTTCAGACAAATTGTAGGCTAAATTTTGTGACCGAGTTATGATACTTTTTGTAGGCGGCTACTTTTTATCCGGACACAGTGTATATTATGCCTACATGTTCGTGCTGACTGCTGATCATATAATACTGATTGAGATTGATATGTAAAATGTCTTAGGCGATGCACATTTTCAGTGGTTAGTAACACATTGTTATTGTAGACTACAATGTTATTTTTATGATTGTTTCTGATCTGCAGGGAGACGCAATGGGGCTTCATGCTAGAACTCGATCCAAAGGTAACGCGGCCTAGATTATTTTATTTTGTTTGTTTGGGCAGAGAAAATTATAACAAAGTCTACATGCATAAATGAAATGTGGTGAAAAAAGGCCATTGTTGGGTTTGTTGGATGAGTAGGCCTAAGATTTAGGCCTAGAATCTCCTATATAGATCTATTTTTATTATCATGATGATCACGATGATGGTGATGATGATGATCTTGCTCATCATTATTATCATCATCATCGACTTTATTATAGGCTACATGCAACTAGATGATGATGACGATGATTATTATAACGATATTAGGTCTGACTACGATCATATGATGACAATAATGCCATGGTGACAATAATTTCGTCAAAGTGTTGATGATGATTGCGATGACGTCCACGTGTTGCAAGACATTGATACATCATAAGGCCTAATAAATATATCTCAATGCTGCTTGGTGGTGTATCACACTGAACAGTTTGAACCAGTATCGGCCATAATTATCCTATAGGCCTATACCTTCGAAATAAAAAAGGAGCTTTGACGGTTGTATATGCCATTTGCAGTGCATTGCACTTGAATCCGACGATCACTATAGGCCTTAATTAGTCTTAGGGCATTATTTTCACTTGCTATCCCACGTAGAACATTTCACTCATCTAGGCTACTCATCGCGTACCGTATGTGCGACGCTATATCGATTCCTAATGCAGGCATTAGATTGTGAGCAGGACGAAGCGCAGTTGTAAAGCAGGTCTCTAATTATCCTACGTAGCCTATAGGCATACATAGAGATGCCATAGGTTCTATAGGACTTTTCGACCCGGAAGAATCCCCACAGAGGAATCGTCCCCGGAAGATTCGTTCCTAGCATTTCGCCCTCGAGATATTGCTGGACCAGCCTATTATATATAGGCCTAGCTTCGGAGATTTGTTCTAACGTGGTTGAACTGCAAATGCAAACGCAGAGCTACTGTTCCAGAATCTTTCATTTGATGTTTTCTTTGTCATCTTATGTGCTCTGAGTTTGAGGGTCAGACTCTGTACGTTATAGCTTCTCATGCGAAGTTCTGCGCAGCATAATTTATTGAGCCCTACATTTACTTTCTAGAATCTTGCCCATAATCTTCAAACACCGTAGGCCTAATGTGATGACGCCACAGTGAAGACGGAATTTAGTATAAGTTGTCGTAGTGACAATGACGATGGTGATCAGTGATCACATGATGATATGTTGATGAGCGCTTCTGAATAAACTTGTTATGTAAGATGCGCTATAGGCCTATAAAGTTCTGATACAATAGGCCTGCATTACAATATACAATACGATGACGGATCATGATATGGATCAAGATCGACGACTGCTTTTGTGAACGTGATTCATGTAACTGCACGGAACTTAACCGGAGTCGATTATGAAGACCATGATAATCATTCAGTCTATAAGTATTCAGCCTAGAATTCATTGATGTAGCCCCCTGTGGGCCTACGTATTCACAGACGCCATGGGTCGATGTGTATTGTTTCTGCAGGGTGAGCCAAAGCCTCGCAAAGAGCTTCCGGAGAAGCTCAGTCTCTACTCGGATTCACTTCCGAACACAGACAGCGCCAGCTACGGGTCTCGTCTGAACACGGACTGTGCGCGTCGAATCCAGAACCTTGAGACAAGATTCTACTCGGCCAACAAGAAGAGGAAGATGGGCAGTGACCTCATCTGCTACTGATCATTCATGTCGTGTCGACGACTCTAGAATCAGTCAACCGTGTCATCCATTTCCACTAGGCGGTCTATTATGTCAGACAAGAAACTAAACACTGACAAATAAATTGAGATCGATTAGAAGATGCGTGCAGTGTAGCGTTAGGCTATTGTGTTGTATTTGTGAATTCTTTATAAAGCGCTTATCCCAGCATTTGCCATTCAGATGCGCTCCCAGTGCGAAGACCCCGAGAGAAGAGATAGGTTTTAAGATGAATGTATAGTTAAGGTTGTTTGTACAGGTCATGCTTAAATATCATCTTGACTGCTAGATACCACTGCATATATATCTGTATATTATATAAAAAATTATGTAGTTACTGTTGTTTGAAACTGTTGTAAATCTTGTAATGCTTTCTTACCATTTGGACATACTTGTGATGCTATATATTATGTTAGGACTGCTAACTCGAATAGCTGGACACCTTGGTGCACTTATAGTTAAGACATACAAGTTAAGTTTTGGGAAATATCTTTACGGACAGGTTATAGGAAAACATTTCTCCATTGGTTACTTTATATCTGAAGCTGGGCTGCCCCTGTTAACTGTCTTAGTGAGCAATAAAATATTGATTGATTGATTGATGAGAGAAAGATGTAGAAACACTTCAGTGAAAAAAGTAGAGCAAAGACTAGGGGGAAGTCCAGAAGTGAATTTCAGTGAGGGACCTGCGCATTAACCTCCTCCTCGACCCGTGTCACACCTGAGCCGTCTCTTTATTTTTAATATTCAAAGAGGCTTAAATGGAATGCGAAGGCCTATGCAACCTCTGAATTTCGCTTTACACGTCGCTCAATAGCCTATATTCGATTTTATGTTCAACAGTGATTCTTTAAATGAACTTTTATGGCTGCAAGCAACGCCTTTTCAAAGAATTCTAAATCGGATGACATTTGAACACTTTTAAATTTTTTTAACTTTTAGACCTATTTATTGTCCGCTGCACAATACTTCTTTTACAGCTGCATGAATTCACTTAATTAACCTAGGCCCAGCACGTTTTGGCAAGTTTTGTGCATACTAGAATTGCACACTAAAAGTAAAAGTGTTGATGTTCTTCAATGACAACAATAACTATTATACTTTCATAAAGTAGGCCAAGTACAGATAATTTTTAACAGTCTAACATCAAACCACGTGACGATTATATATTCTAATAGTTGCTTATTCTATGCCCCCCCCCCCGAAGACATGTCAGAGTGTGGGGCGCGGTAGTGTAGTGGTGAAGGTCGCCGCCTTGCAACCGAAGGGTTGTGGGTTCGAATCCCACCCGCCGC
>JAQFXW010002084.1:0-13637 GCA_034693945.1 Dendrobaena attemsi
TGAAGCGCTTCGACGTGTAAAACTCCGACACACCCTCGGGCTGTAGTCGGGACCGTCTCTGAATAGTAGTGGACTGTAAGAGGCGGTATTGAAATACGTACACACATACATACATACTTACAGTTATGTATTATTCTGTCTATTATTGGGTACAGATGATTTTGCACACAGTCGATTGCGATGCCTGGTGACACAGACAGAATTATAATAATTATCCAGGTATCAAACGCAATTGACGAACACAACGACAGTTTTCGTCAATATGATTTATTAATTATTTGTCACATAATATTCCGTGAAAATTTGATTTGGTGTTGATGCTAATAATTTAACGAAAGATTGCGCTGGTTAAAATCAAACTGCGCACCTGTTTTAAATTTAAATGCTTAATCGAATCTACATATATTTTTATCATCAACAGAATTTTTTTATTCAAACATCGTCGATACATCAAGTGTTAGCAATTTAGTAAATCCTTAAAACGTCTGATCGTATAATTGCTGAGAGTGTCACTGTGCTCCTCCCTTCTTGTGGTGTTGAATTTTTTAGATAGGCACTATAGAAGGAGAGAAACCTCAGCCGTCCTTTCCAATACACCGCGTCAGTTATAAGCAACCAGTCTATGCTATGAGATTATTGACAAGTGGCGGCCATTTTGTATTTGTGTATTTTAAGGTCACTTCAGGGTCAACTGGAGAATGGCTTGACCCCTAATATTGATCAGAAGACTTTTATCTATGAAATAAATCAATTTTAAAGTTCTCCGACTTTTGCACGATTGCCCTGAATAGTGGACTTTAGCAGGCGGACTATTATATCATCAGCAGCCCGTTTAGTAAAATGACGTCATCCAAACGTCACCGTATAATGGCCTATTCACGCTGCTGGAGGGAGGAGCTAACGTATTCTTAGACTGACAGTGGACAAACGAAACAGGTGATCAGTTTAAACTTAAATAGCTCCCGAAGTAACAATAAAACCGATATCGGAACATTAACGAGTTTAACTCTATGCGGGAAGAAAACATGTGCTCATAATATTTCTAGCTGAATGCACCTATTTTTGGACTCACAATAGAGCCTATCGTTTCTATGTGGTCACATTCAATAATTCCGTTCACAGTCAATAATATTTGTTTCGTAATTTTGATTAAACGTACCAAACGGTGAGGTTATTAATAGGCTATTTATAGACTACGATCCTCCGAACAAAACCCAAGATTTTAAAATAGGACATGCGATATGCCATTTCAATTTTATTTAAGCAGAAACATCCGTGTAGCGTTATGAGAATTGTTAAAGTAGGCCTATATAGAAACTTTTAAATATGAACAAATTTCATATTTAAGCTCACGACTAGCCTAATTAGCCCCTACCTGGGCCTACGACAAAATTGTTCGTTTGTGCCATATTCAATTCTCAATGTGCGGATTATACCGGTTTGTATGAATTTTTATTCATTGACAATTATAGTTAGCCATGGTCAACCTCATATGTGACTTCGTCTATACAAGCATTGACTATTGCAACTCTCTTCTCGTTCGTCTTCCAAAGATTAACCTTGTAGGTATACATCCTCAGTCCGTGTTCAGTTCCGCCGTTAGAGTGGTTAGAGTGATTGCTGCTAGCCTTCTCCGGTAGTAGGCTAGCTACTACCACAGTATAGGGCCTATATAATTACACAGTAGGCCTACGTCGACTTATGGCCGCTGCCATAGTCAGAATGTGTGACGAATTTTCTAAGCGTCCGCCATTTTGTAACTTGAGATTCAGCTGGGTTATAATGTTCCAGAATGCTATTTTTAGCTACTTTTTAGAACAGCTATTTTTAGAAACAAATAATGGTTAACAGGCAGCAATGTGAGTCGACGTACTGCGTAATTAGGCCTATATATACTGTGATAGGAGCGAGAATGAGCCATATAGTCGTCCGGGTGTAGGGAACAAAAAGATCATGCCTATCGGCAGAACGAAGAGGACGGTCCGAAGAAGCTGAGTGAGGACGAGCAATTAAGTCAACAAGGTAGGCCTATTTAGGAGCAAGTATGAGGAACGAGTGAGATTTGCAATGTGCTCTTTCAAATGAGTGTGGAGTCAAGAACACCCAGGTCTCGAACACTAGTCTTGACGAGTGTTTAAGCGTTAATGTAGGCCTTGTCTAAAGCCACAAAATATAAAGCGTAGCTTTATATAGGCCTAGGTCTACTCTGTGCTAAAGCTAATGTTAACCTGTTTTGAATAACTCAAGATTGTTTGAAAGTTAATGTTGTCTTTCTACTGATGGTTTCTGGTTGGACATTCTACTCGGCAATTAATATAGTGGCGGATCTAGGGGGGGGGGGGCTAGGGCTCCCCCTTAGACATAACCCTAACGCTAATTCATTCCGTAGGCCTAACCCTATAGAGCCTTAAACTCCTATGGGACTCCAAAAATTGAGAGGCGTGGAGTCCATGACTCCTCTCCATTTGACTTAGACTCTAAATTTTGCGTCCTGGTGCGTCCAGGACTCCAGAAATTCAGGCGTTAACAGAATCACTGCTCGTGAATAAGCACTTAGCGACGAGTGGCGCTTTAGAAGATAGATCCTGATCTTAGTTGGACCGATCGATTTCTGCTTTGTGCATGAACATAATGGCAGTTCGAAAGAAATTGACAGATCTCACCTTACACGAATTAAGAGCTGTGCTAAGGAAAAAGGGCCTCAGCGAATTTGGCGAAAAGAATGAGCTTTTAATAAGATTGCGAAAGGTGAGGCTGTGATCGAACTGGCTTAAATGCATTTAATTTGTTATCTTGCGATGGATCTTTGTGGTGTCACGACAACTCGTCTAACGACATTTCTGTAGACGAATTGTCCGTAGACGAAGTGTCGCAGACGAAATGTCGGTAGACGAGTTGTCGCGGCACCGGCTCTTTTTTGGGTTGACTCCACCACCTATTGCACTCGTCGTCTACCCGATTCGCCGAAAACGCCTAAATTCCAAAATTGGTCGATTCGCCGAAAGGGATCATCGGCATAAATGCAGTTTCATGGACGCGCATTATAATGTTGCGTTTACAAACGATGTGTTCAAGGGCGATGTCAGATATTCTGTGATTGTTTGTTTGGAACAATCGACGATATTATTCCATAGGGCAGAGAATTATTTTCTTCTTTCATCACATATGAGTTTCGGTGCCGTAACCAATCGTCGAAACCCGAATCGCCGAAAGGAAATTAACGCCGAAACTGCTGTATTCCGAGAGATCGTATCACCTAAAATGCGAATCACAGAAAACATCATCAATATGTGTAAAAATAATTTTAATGACAGTTTTAATCGATTATTATGGAATGCATCGGATAGGCTGTGTTCTAGGACAGTGCTTGAGGACAGCCAAGAACTTAAATAGATGTTCTAGTTTTCGGCAAATCAGATGCTTGATAGAAAATTTCTTTTGCCAAATCAGCAGACATTGGGGTTTGGCTGTTTGGGTTTCGACGATTCAGGTAGACGCCGTAAGTTCGCCCATCATCCCGCCTCTTGTTTTAACAATTAGAAAAATTTTCATATTTCATCCTGCTTGGTGTTTCATTAGGAATATTTTCGCCCATCTATGGACATTAATTTATACTGAGTTATTACACAAACATTTTCATCACTCATCCCACTTCTCTTTATACTATATTTTCTTCCTTTAACCCACTTCTTGTTTTCTGATGAACATTTTCTTCCTTCATCTCGCTTCTGTATGTAATATTAACACTTCAATCTACCATTTTGCCGTGTATTGGCATATATGATTGTTCCCAACAGCCAATCTCAGAATACTTTAGTCGCCCAACACATTGTTCATAGAACGGGCATCCCTGAAACTCCATTTATGCCGGGATCATCTACCAAGCGTCCTATTTGCCGAAAACTATGAGATTCATTTAAGTTCTTGACTGTCCTGGGTGTCCTCGAACACATCCTATCCTATGCATTCCATTGTTATAGATTAGAACTGTCATTCAAATAATTTAAAAAACGGAATACGAACACATTACCCTGGTTTAGTAATTCGAACAACTTACTTAGTCTTTCGAACGAGTTACTAAGTCGTTCAAACGACTTTTTATCTCATTCGAGCGACTTATTATCTCGTGTGAACGACTTATAACTCGTGCGAACGATTTTTTTATCTAATGCGAACGACTTATTATCTCGTACAGTCACGTACAGATCATGCTCAGTGGGAGAAGACATGAAATGAATCATTGGGCCTACCCAATCTATACAGGTTAAGCTAGTTTCCATGTTCAGCGTGAACCTTTGATTGAGCTACCAAGGCAGTGCTCAATTTGTTGAAATTGTTGTGTATGGCTGACTGCTTGTGAAAACTCGGTGTACACAGTGTCTCAGTTTAGCCGGTCTGTTTTGATGAAATCTGATAGTTTTGAACTGACAGATGACAGACTGGAATTACTAAAACAATATATTATAAATACTTTTATTTAATAGGCAATGTTAGAAAATCGAGCAAGGACAACACATTCATCTGTGACAACCGTTGTAACTGGTATGTGACTTTATTAGTTTAATATAGGGACACAGTTATTTCATTTGAAACTGATCTCTTGAGTTGCATCTTCTTTTGACTAGACTTCATCTGATGACTGTCAGGTTTAGACCCAAGTGATAGAAGAGATATCTGTCTGCTTTCAGAGTAGATAAGATTACTTAGACTAATGAAAGCACAAGATCTTCAGATAGCATACACATTTCTTCTACTTTGATTATATGCACTGAAACAGATCAATAATTATTTATGTCTGTTGTCAATATATTATATATTTGCAATGCATGCAATTAGTTGCATAGGTACAGTACTGTTATCATAGTAGACATGTATGTAGTGTGTGCTGTTTTCATGATTTGCGGGTATGCAGAGATGTTAGGGTGCTTTATGATTGACTCCTTGTAATTCCCAATACTGGATTGGAGGATAGATCTGGCTAGTTAGACAACTGAATGTATGGATTGGAGGATAGATCTGGTTGTTAGACAGCGGAATGTTTGGATTGGAGGATAGAGCTGGTTGGTAGACAATGGAATGTGTGGATTGGAGGATAGAGCTGGTTGTTAGGGAATGTGTAGATTGGAGGATAGATCTGGATAGAGTTGGTGTTAGACAGCAGAATGTGTGGATTGGATTATAGAACTGGTTGTTAGATATCGGAATGTGTGGATTGGATTATAGAACTGGTTGTTAGACAGCGGAATGTTTGGATTGGATTATAGAACTGGTTGTTAGATATCGGAATGTGTGGATTGGAGGATAGAACTGGTTGTTAGACAGCGGAATGTTTGGATTGGAGGATAGAGCTGGTTGTTAGATATCGGAATGTGTGGATTGGAGGATAGAGCTGGTTATTACATAATGGAATGTATGGATTGGAGGATAGAAATGGTTATTAGATAATGGAATGTGTGGATTGGAGGATAGAGCTGGTTGTTAGACAACGAAATGTGTGGATTGGAGGATAGTACGGTTCAGGGAGTAGTGAGTCAATGATGAACCTTGACCATGGAACTTGTTGCAGAGTTGCAACCTGAAGTAATTTATGTAGATCTTGTGTGTGACATATTTAAGGAAAAGAGGCATGTGGAAATCTGGGTTTGACTGATTTGAAAATATGAAGGAATATTTAGCTGAAGATTCAAGATGGTTTATGAAGTGAAATAAAGTTGGCCTAAATTGAACCTTAGTCGTAATAAATGCAGTATAATTTAATACATTGTATTACATGGCCTCTGAGGTTACTTTACGATATTTGGAAGGAGATGGATGACTAGGATCAAGAAGGTCAAGGACATTTCATTTTCCAGTAACATGGATGATATAGACGATATAGAAGTTTAGCTCTTGGAAGGATTGAATTTCTAGGTGTTGTCAAGTTCTGATATGGCACCTTAGTATAAACTAAGAATATGAGTTACAGTTATGCATCAAGCATTCAAGCCTACAGGTACTTGCCAGTGGACGGACAACTTCATTTCACTGTTGCATGTTTTGTATTATGTGGACTTTGAGAATTATTATAGTATCTGTCAGTAAAGATTGTTCATTTCTTGTATTTACTAATGTGTCTGACTTAAGCATATGCATTTTTCTTTGCATCAAAGTGATTTACTAGAAACTGCATGTACACATAATATTGTCATACTAAAGAATTTGGAATTTTATAATTCATAGCTGTAGTAGATTCTTTTGAGTTTTTGTAAACATTTATAAATTTCAGCATATGTCAATTTAAAGTGTCGATTTACATTTGAATTTCTACGTTCGATTTTAAGGCACCCAAGACGCGAAGACTGCATCATCAAACGACGAAAGAAATACGAGCGGAATGGTGGAGAAGGTGGAAGAATTGAACTTGGAGGTTATGTTGGATGACTTTGATGGAGATGGAGGAGGAGGAAATGGTAACAGCGGATATGAGGGTGTGTCCAGTACTCCGGGAGTGAGCAGCGAGAACAGTGGAGAGAGAAAAGAGAGGTTCGTTGAGAAACAGACTTCATCAGTGTTCGGATCTTTTGAGAGAAGAGATAAGTAAGCATTGTGTGCGAATTGTGGAGATGGTGGAATGTGTGCAGAGATGAGACTGTAGTTAATTTTGGTAAGATAAACATTGCATTTGTAAAGACGGCATTGAATTTTGGAAAACATATGTTTGTTTCTTAGATTATTAAAGTAGTCATTCAATTTCTTACCGTAAATGTTAAAGAAGATTGTAAGAAACATAGCAACATTTTGTAATAGTTTCAGGAGTTGCTATATAGCTTTTTCCAATGTAATCCTACTTAATTAAAATCTTGTTTCTCAGCAGTTCCTTGAGTTTATAAACATTTTCTATTACCAGAATTCAGATCTTCTGAAGATTGTTCTGCTCTAGCTGTCTTTCAGTGCTTGAAATGAGGTCAACTATTTCAATTCTGAGTTTATCAGGTCTCTCTGTAGGTTATGTTATAATTATCATCAATGTTATCGGGGTAGTTAGTTATCCATCTGTTTTAAAACTATATCCCAATATCCCCCATGACAAATGGGAGAGGAGGCTCTAAGTGGCTGGCCCCACCAACCTCAGAGAGGGATTAATTCAGCCTGAAGGACATATACCAAACTTCTGTGATGCTTTGCAGTAATACAAGTTGAGCTTATAATTTCCTTTGCCTGTTGTGACTCAAACATCTAGGAAACTTCTAAGGATTAAAATGATATTTTAACTAATATTTGTTAACAGAGAAAGAACGAAGTTAGCCTGAACTTGTTTTAATTGCCTTGTGAAAGGATTCCTTAGTGCTGTGCAAGCTTTTTTAATTGTGCTTGTGTGTTTTGAAGTGTACATTGTAAAAAAGTTATTTCAAGAAGGGTGTGATTCTCTGTCTGGATTGGCAATTTTTTCACAGCAGTACTAGCCATTCTTTTTCGACTGCTCTTAAGATCTAATTGGAAAGATGAGAGCGAATTGTGTTTATTGTAGTACAGTTGATGTAGATGAAAAATGTAGGGGCTGAGATGACCAAATGAGGAAAGTGTGTGTTTACCTATATGCTTAGTGCTTGGCAACATTGCGTTATAAATACTGGGTATTGTGTGAGCAATGCGTGAAGCTTGGAAAGTTTGAGAATATCTACCAGTGAAACAAGACTGTCTCGATTAACTTTAAAGTTGTTTTCAGACTTAACTACTACTGGTGGTACCATATTGCATGAGTTATAGTACCAGAGGGCATGAGTTGTGCTTGGATAATATATTTCAGAATGAGATAGGTTTCGAATATATGTTGGGAAATAGAAGAGAATCGGGTGTGTTTATGCCAGGGTGTTGGTGAAGAAGAGCTATCTGGAAGAAGGAATGAAAATAAGAGGAAACACAGCCGTATTCTTGCGTGGAGACTGCAGAATGTATGGAAAAGAAATGTAACAACTCCAGGTTTTTATGATGTGTCATTACACTGGAGTCAGTTAAGGGAAAAGATGGAATGTGGTTGAAGAATGAAGATTCCATGGGTATTAGCCAACTTTTTGGGTCTGGATAAGGAATGAGACAGTCTGAGTGCGAAATAGATTATTCTGGCTGTGTACCCCCAATGAATATGGGGTGTTAGGTTCTTTCTCCATATCTGTTCTTCATAAATGATTTCCATAAAATATAAATCAGTTACTTCTGTATATATACGTTAATTTAGGTATGTGTGGGTTAAGAAGGAGAAGAATCTGGGAGTGACATACTCAGAGGCTGAAGAACTGATTACCATACTGGCTGCTGCTGGAAAACTTGAGAAATGAATCACGATCAGTAGATATAATGATTTGACAGGTGGCTGGGATTTCATGATTCCAAATATATGTTTGGGAATCAGTTAAGCGAGTGATGGATGGACTGTGGTTGGAGATGATATGATAAATGTTCGTTGTAAAGTTTCGTATGACTGTCATTGATTTTTTATTCATGTACGGCACAAAATTTCTTTGGCCTCGACTGAATTATGGCACTGTATGAATCATATCGTTACTGTTAAATGGAGATAGACAGCCTGCAGAACAGTAGCCACAAGTATGAATGGGAAATAGAATTAACAAGAGAGCATTAATTACTGTTAATGTTATAATGGACAGTTATGGCTAATATTTATTCAGCTTTTTGTTCTTGAGAGATGCTACTGGGGAATCTAAACCTTTGTTACTTTATTTGATTTTGGCCTACTTTCTGTATGCATAATACTATGGCATCTTTTTCTATCTGTTTTTCAAAACAAATGTGCATGAATTATATGTAATGAAATTCATAGATGCTGAGGTGAAACAGTTTGAGTGTATTGTATCTTTATCCTAATTTTTACAAATATTTCCCTTGAACACTTCTGAAGTCACTATATATTTGGAAGTGTGCAGTGCTATGTCGAATTTTAACAATTTGCAAATGTTCATTTCAGTGAGTCTAGCAAGCAGTCGATTAGCAAAGGTAAATGTTTTACAATTTCTACAAGCTTAGATTATTTAATTTATTGGTTGAAATCTGATAAGGGTAAAGGCCTTGAGCAGTGAGTTGACCAACCACTCTTAGATGTAGGTAACAGGATACCAGGGCCAGTGTGAGTTTAAGTATGAATAATGATAATCCCTTGATGAATCATCCTTTGATGAGCAGTCCTAGAAATGACTGCGTTAGGCCGTATCAGATCTTCTTAAAGCTGTTGTAACATTGAGCCATGGATCGATACATAATTACTTATTCCCAAAAATTGATTGTACAATGTACATTGTACATGGATGTGAAGTCGCTGTAGGTGCATATTGTTTAGCCCAAGTATTGTTCTCCCATGTGGAATCGTGGATTAGATGCTGAATTTTCAAGTATCGGTTTAATTTCAATTTAGTCAAAAATTCTAAACTGAATGAACAACTGTTGGTGTTATATTCTTGCATCAATTGGCTAAATTTTGCATATGTTGCATAGATGACCTCTTTATTTTAAGAAGAGTAATATTTTTATGGTTTTGTTCCATGGGGTTTGTTTAGTCTTCTCTTAATTATTATTATTATTGGTTGCAAGTAAGTATATGCACGTGACTGACCGTTTGATTAGTAAATTTCAGTTAAGCACAATTCATGATTTATTTATGGTTACAGAAGTCCAAAAGCCCAATACAACATTGTGGATATCTGGATTGACATCGGCAGTAAAGGCCACAGATCTAAAGCAGCTTTTTAGCCGACATGGACAAGTGAGTCTAAATTGTTAGAATAGAGCATCACTCCATTGCCTTTGCTATGTAAGAAAAGTCTTTTTCTGATAAGACCCAACAAAAGTAATGATGGGTTTCCAACACACCGTTTTGACGCTACTTGGATAGTTTTTGTGAAAATTTTGTATTTAAGCATATATATATTAATGCGCAATTAACCATAACCATAACCACACTTTTCTCACTTGTAATTTGTAGCTAATTAGAGATACTGTTTTGTCCTCCATGCTTCTTTTACAAGTGTTTATGTTTGAGCAACATGTATGTTTAGCAGCTGCATTACGCTTCTAACTGAATATTTCTAAGTACCGTTAGGTTGGTGGAAACATTGGTACACCACCAGCGAAATTCAATAATCGGTATCAGCTTCTCTAATAATCTGTTATTATCGGTGTACTCAGCAAAGAATTATATCTGTATAGCTCTACCTAAGGTACACATAATTATATTTATACTGTTCATCTGAAATTAGAATAATTTGTTTGAATTTCCAGGTCAATGGTGCAAAGGTCGTGGCAAGTTCAAAGAGTGAGTCAAAGCGCTTTGGCATAGTCACCATGTCAACAGCTGAAGAAGCTCAGGCTTGCATTGAAAATGTGAACAACACGGAATTCCTAGATAATCTCGTAACAGTGGAATTGGTAAGAAATTCTCTTTCAGGTAACAATCAAATTCTGGTGTTTACTTTGTGTGCAACGACATCATACAACATAACGTAACTCTAATGAGTTTATATAGAATATTGTCACCAAAACCAAAGATACCTACCTCACTAGTGCGTGGCAAGACTTTGTTACTATAAGGATAGATGTCTTTAGTGTGAGTGTTTCTGAGTATGAAGCATATGTTGTGAAGCGTGATGGTGTGGTAAGATAGTCGCCGCCTTGCGTCCAAAGGGTCGCGGGTTTGATTCCGACACGAGCCACTGTGTACTACAGTGTGTAGGGGCTTTGAGCAAGTACTTGACTCTCAATTGCTCGAGGCGCTTTGTTACAATATCGCCAACTTTTTGCTGATTCAGACTTAAATGAAAAGGGTCATAGCACAGCAATGTTCGGATGTGGCACAGATCATTACTTTAAAACTCGTCGATGACATCTCAGCCAAATATTATAAGAAGATCGACGAGATCGAGAAGAACATCAGCGAAGTAGTTCACCAAGTCGACCTGCTGGAGATCGAAAATGCGCAGCTCAAGCCCAAATTCGAGGAGGCGGACGTTCATAGACGCCGTAACAATCTGGTAATCCATGGAATACAAGAACAATATGCAGAGGCCACTTCTGGTACTCGAAACCGTGCGTCCAGGAGGCTGTAGGCCTAGAATTCATCAACGATCGCGATGGAGGGCACACCTCAGAGGCTGACTTGTCGTTTGCATATCGAATTTCTGAAGGGAACAGAGCTTAGCACACACCACTTGCCTTTGGATTCGTGACCGGCCACAAACGTGACTTGGTGTACTCGGCTAGGAAATCGCTCTGTGGAACCACCGTCACAGGATCAATCTACCAATGCCATGATTTACGCAAAACGAGGGCATTGCAGCGTAACAAGAAAATTCACTCCACCTGGACGTCGGGAGGTTGGATTCTCATCCGTCAATCGGACTCCACCAACGAAAAACCCACCAGGTAGAGTTTCTATTGCGCCCCTGAGAAAACTTCTTGATTATCAAAAAGACAAAGATTTAAAACCTTCTCCAAATCTTACCTTCATTTTATCAAAGTGCAGAGGATCAATGCTTTGTGGTGTCACATGCTATGAATATTTTCAGTCATTCTGTTTCAGCGGCACTGAGACTGATGGTTGAAGCAAATAATTGGGACCCTAACATTTTGACAACGTGCTGGTTTCTTGAAATGATGAACAAGTGGTTTGATTTGATGTCATCCCATTATTGCAATTAGCAAATTTGATGTCGATAAATACAAAGCCACTTTATCATTTCTGTATTCAGTTGTTGATGTATTTGAAAGCATAGCTATTGCAAAGCCGGGCACGAAAGCTTCTTGCAAGCCAGTGCAGAGTGGTGTTTTACTTTCTACGCTGTCCGTTTTGCAGTTGCAGGACAAGTTGCTTAATACTGAGAATTTTAATTTCTTGTTGACTGCACGGCTGACTCAGGACTGTCTAGAAAATTTGTTTTTGTGTGTTCGCAGCAAAAATGCAGTTCCAACACCACTGGAGTTTAAGAATAGCTTGAGATTGCTAACAGTATCCCAGTACCTCAAGGGGGCTGACAGTGGAAGTTATGATTTGGCTGACGGCAGTCTTGCAGCCGATTTCCTTGCAGTGCAAGTGAAACATAAAGTTCCTGACCCTCTTAACGATGCCCTGTTTGCTGCATGCAAGCCACTCTTGAATTATGATAATTTATGTGCTGTGGAACTTGACTCCGCAGAGTTATGTTGCTTATATTACTTGGGCGGCTATGTTTTCTCTCGTGTTGAGAATAACGATGTCACATGTATTGCCTCTGTTAAAGCTCAAGATTATACTGAGGAGCTTGGAACAGAAATAACACGTTTCCTTACGCTTAAAGAATATAAGCCAGGTTGTCTAACACCATGCAACGCGATTGCCTTCAGTATAATTTATAGTGTATAGTATACGTTGCTAAATAACGTAGGGTGAACGTGCTATTTACCGTCAGTTACCCATTTACCGTCATAAGCGAATGTTATAGTTTATAGTTTCTTTTTATCGACTTCCCGAAGTAGGCCTACGTTGTTATTGCATCACGAGTTGCTTATTAATCGCATAATAAAGTGTCGTTGAAATTTTGCATTCTATTTAATTACAATTAGAAGAAAGAAAAATTATTGGGTACGTTATTCGAATGCGATGTCTATCCGTTTTTCGCATGACCAATGGTTGACAGCTTTTGAAGATTTTTTCATTCTGTGCTTGATGGACATCATCGGCGTGACAGTCAAAGCATACTACAGACTTTTCTCTGCTATGTTTTTTGTATTTTATAACTAAATTAATATTATCTCAAGAAAATAATGCCCATGACACCAACTAACCTCAGAAAGCAAGCACAAATTAGTTACCGTCAGGCTATGACGATCGAGAATTTTAGTTACCGGCATGACGAAAGAGTCATAGGCCTATATTAGTTTCCGGCCTGACGAAAGAAGCCATTTACGAGTAACTTCCCGAAGTACATTGTTATTGCATCACATGAAATGCGCTACATTTATTTATTAATTAGTTTTCGTCATATGACGGCAGCTTATATAAGCATTAATATAAATATAAAAGTCAATGTTATCGTTTTGGTGGCCTAATATCATCATGGTAATCCTGGAGTATAGCGTCCCTTGTAATTTTGGTAGGAAGCGCTATATATCTTTTATACCTATTTTAGAATCAACATATTCATCATGATCATCAGTCATTTCGCTTCTTATTTTGATATAAACCTATAGAACAGACCAGAGTGAGTCCTAGGTAGCAGCCGTAACTCAGGAGGGAGGTAATTCCATGTCGCACCTGCCGAGACAGCTTTAGAGGACGAAGCTGTGCTCGCTCCGCTCTGGACAAAGATAGCTACCGACATACCACTAGATCAGCAAGAGAGACTTCGGGAGATAATCCTCAAGAATCGTCAAGCATTTTCACTGAATGAATGGGACCTTGGCTATACGGATGTGATCCAACATGAGATCGAAACGGGGAATGAGTGTCCCGTACGGCAACCATTGCGTCGGCAACCGTTGGCTCTGTTACCCATCATTGACGAACAAGTTGAGCAGATGCTGCAACAGAGAATCATAGAACCCACGTCATCGGCTTGGGCCAGCAACGTAGTCATGGTGAGAAAGAAGGATGGGACACCCCGATTCTGCATCGA
>JAQFXW010002085.1:0-13637 GCA_034693945.1 Dendrobaena attemsi
TATTTTTAGAAACAAACATTAGTTAACAGGCAGCAATGTGAGTCGACGTACTGTGTAATTATATATACTGTGCTATAACAGTAGGAATAAACCTACTGTTCTTGATGAACGACATTTCTATTTGTATACTTATTTTGATCATTGTTTTTATTGCTGGCTTAAAACTGATACTTTCCATATTGTTTACCTACCAAAGTCGCCTCTTTCTCGTAGCGTTGTTATTATAAGCATAAGCTTAATTTTGGCTTAGCGTCGATCTTATGAACGAGAGCTTAATTTTGGCTTATTGTTGATCTTATAAGCGTAAGGTTAAGTTTGTCTTAGACAGATAAGGTGTTTCGTTGTTGACGGAGATGCATTAAACCATCAACCAAGGGAATTGCGTTTTTGCTGCGATCGCTCTGTATTGCAAGCTGTGGTGGTCACACGCTTCACTGCAGTTAAGCGATGTGCGTTATTTGCTGCTGAACAGAATAGTTTCGTTGTTTCGCTGCCGTTAGTTGCCAGATAAAAGATGTTTTATCTGTTGTTTGTGCCGCGAGAACCGGAATGCTTGTCTTGAATAAATCGCAGTCGTCGACCCACCCGCCAAAAAATATATTAACTGCACATTTAGCGTTTTATGATAGTTCTCGTATCCAGATCCGTTTACACGATCTTTGTACCTGTTTCAGTTTGCTGGAGGACAGAGTTGGGAAAATGCAGGACGTCAACTGGAAGTGGGGTAGGTCTTAATTGGACGGAGTCGACTGACTGAATTATCCATTTGGGAAATGGTCGGCTGGAAAGAGGCAATTCACATGCAGCACGGCTGTCGTGTATCTGAACTGCTACAGCGGGTTAGCCAATCCAATATCGGAAGTGACTGTCGAAAATTGACACATTTGTTAGCGATGGCAGAATGAGACAGGTTATCACGTTAGGGGAGACAGCGACGGCGACAGCTAAGCAGACAGCAGACAAAGACAGGTATACACACAAGCACACAAGAGAAGCTACAGAATCACTTGGACCAACGCTGACGGGAACAATTGACGGTGGATATTGTTTATTTGTACCCATCGCGACAAAAGGCTGGCGTCAGAAACCGACGATTATGATGATGATGATGTTGACGACGACGACAATGACAAGTGGATGTAGCAACATAAATGTATGTTGTATACCAAACTTCCACATAAGGACTGTATAACATGACCACATTATATATATTCAAACATTTCTATACCGCCCATTCAAGTCTCCTACTACTTAGAAGCGGTCCCGACTATAGACCGTAGGTGTGTCGGAGTTTACACGCCGCAGCGCCATGAGCAATTGTGAGTGAAGGATTTGCTCAAGATCCTTACGCGGCGTGTGGGATTCGAACCCGCAACCCTTCGGTTGCAAGGCGGCGACCTTCACCACTACACTACCGCGCCCCACTTTATATAGTTAAAGTTACGTTGAAACTCTCTTACTCAAGCTGATTGAAGACTGCAAGTCTATTCCACCAAAGTCCAGTTTCATTTTCTAGCAAAGCGGTGAATCTTCTCAAAGGGCAAAGTTGATTCAAGACTCTATACAGAGTATAAACAGCCACCAGTCGCAGTAAATTCAGTGGTCAAGATGAATCACCACGAAACTAGCCATGACGTTGACCCTCTTGTTTCTCTCTACTCCACGCTTGGATTTATCCGTCGCTGGGGAGGGGTCAGCTCGTTGACCCTCTTGTCTCTCTCTCTACTTCAGGCTTGGATTTATCCGTCGCTGGGGAGGGGTCAATTCGTTGACCCTCTTGTCTTGGGAGCCATTAGCAATGCCGCAAGATATAATTATTATTCCAAGCCGAAGAACACTTGTGTGCTAAAGAAAGTCTGACAATAATGGTCAGCTCTGCTTGCATGTGTCGTCCAAGTGTGTTTGTGAATGTATGTGTGTGTTTCTCTTTGTGTGTCTCTCTCTCAATCCTTCTGTCATTCATTCATTCATTCTGAGCATTTATATAGCGCCCCTTCAAGAACCTACTCAGAGGCGCTGCGCAGTCCAGCCACGACGAAAGTAATAGACCCTAGAAGTTTTCGGTGTGGCTTAACGTAGGAACTGCTTGAAAATCTGTCGCGTGTAACTCTCGAATATTGTGCTACAGAAATCTTCTTCTTTCGTCGTGAAATTGAATTTTATCTGATGAAATTTCTAATCGAGTCTCGAGGTTGCCACCTGTATGCTATCACTCGATGATTTATTAGAACGTCAGAATTTGAGAACATCCAGCTGTTGTATGTTATAAAACATATCTAAAGCAGTCATACATAAAACGGCATACTGCTAATTAATGTATGACTCACGTGTTACAGGGTTTGAGAGAAGATGACAGACCTTGAAACGTGAATATGCCTCTCTGTAAATATAGTCTTGCAATGGCTACATCAAAAAGTTTTGAAGAAAACAGGACTGCCAGGTTCTTGCGGTTAAGTGTGCCTCTGATCACCGTTTGGACTTTGGACAGAATGAGAGACTAAGATCCGAAGAAATTGTATGACATTGGTTGGATGGATGACAAAGAACTCGATCACAGCGTTTTATTTAGCTCCATATTTGCCTAGAACGAGGACGGCCTCTGGATCATGTGTTTATATGTATGAAAATTACAGCCCACTTCACAATAACATATCGCAAATCTTATATGAGGACTGCTTATATATATATATATATTGTGTCCTACATATACATATACGTATTTTATATAACATTTTGCAAAACAAGAGCCTCGAAAGAACAATTGTTTACACATTATAGTATGTACGGCTCCAGGCCAATTTGTAAAATAAGAGCTTCTATCCGAACTGCTTTTATAGACGCAGGCAATTTATATGGAAGTCTGGAGTTTTCAACGAACCAGTAAAAGCGAGGCCATAATTGTGGCTTTTAAATGTTTACTATGTCTGGTCCAAAGTAGAATGTCAATTAAGTCACTCAAGATTTTGAGACCAAATGCAGTTTATATAGTGCACTTTGTCACATGCCTCTACAGATAAACTCGAATAAATTCTTTAGTGCTGTCATAACCAGCCACAGGGTATCGCAATCACAAACGCAAGCTTCAAATCTATAAAGTGCCACTCTGAAGCAAAACGCACGCGGAACATCAGTTTATTCACGAGCACTTTGTCGTATCAGAGGGTTGTCCCGAGGCGTCACACACACGTTGAAACAACCATGTTTATAGACAAAGAATTTATCAAGAATTTCTTGATTATGAAAACCTGCAGACACTTGTTAACGAAGAAAAGAGTTTCTATAAGAGTATACGCCTATTCTTCAAACAACCCATCTGGACGATGTCTATTAGCAAAGACTAGGAGACCATGGAATGAAGTAAACTGATCGAATATCACATGACGCTATGTAGGCCTATACAGTATTCAAAAGATACAACAACAAAATCACATCAAGAATATAATATGATATATAATCATATCTATACTGAGCGAGG
Source organism: Dendrobaena attemsi (assembly GCA_034693945.1). Taxonomy (NCBI): domain Eukaryota; kingdom Metazoa; phylum Annelida; class Clitellata; order Crassiclitellata; family Lumbricidae; genus Dendrobaena; species Dendrobaena attemsi. The sequence goes on from JAQFXW010002085.1 coordinate 3,476, forward strand.
ACATAATAAGACTTGGACTAACTATGAGAACAGATCCGGAGCTGACAAATGACGGAAATTAAAGGGATCACTTATATAATGCCCTGCCACAAAATGACTGGCGTCAGAAATTGATGCCGCTGTTGTTGTTGCTGCTGCTGCTATTGCTGCTGCTGATGATGATGCTGATGCTGATGATGAAGAATATGAAGAAGAAGAAGATGATTATATGAAGAAGAAGAAGAAGAAGAAGATGATGATGATGAAGAAGAAGAAGAAGAAGATGATGATGATGATGGTGATGATGATAATGATGATGATGATGACGATGATGGTGATGTCAAAGATGATGATAATAATCGCCATCTGCGATTCCGCTCTCTCTACGTATTCGCACATTTATCACAGTTGCATTCCCGAGCAGAGTATTATTGGCTATAAACAACGAACGATAGAACTGCCAGATGAGCTATCATCGGGCACGCTGCGTGAAAAGCAGATCGGTTGAGTGACGTTTCTGAAGATCTATGGACAGCTGAAGTAGAGCAGTCTATTGTTCGCAGCAGCCATTGTCTCAAGAACATGCTCCTACCACAGCTGCACCTCGGTCGATAGATAGCCTTAAGAGAGTGTTAACAATGAGGAATACGTTTCTCAGAAAGCACGATCGTTATTCGAATTATCCTCTGCGCTGGTCCTGTGACTGTTCCGCCTCAAGAAACAATTCTCCAGCAGATCAACAGATCAACAGATCAACAGTGCATTCTTAACGACCCACCAACGACCAATGATAGGAAAGACATTTACTCTGAAGCTTTGAAATTACTCGCCGACACTCAATGTCCTCTTTAAGACTTATAGCATGAACTGCTCAGAGCCTCAGAGGCGCTCCCGACCACATGCAGCTTTCATAGGGCGTCGGATGATTACATCTGCTACATGTACGTTACCGCATCGTCTCATTTCATCACGGTACATCGGTACATAGCTAAGAAGGCTGGGTTCATTTTCAAGAGATTACGGGAATTGAGTTCGGATCCTAAAGTCTTTCGTGCCAGTGTATTATTCATCAATATTATAATACCTTATTTTGCGTAATATCCGAATGACTAGAACAAGACGGCGATTATGGGTTTGAGCCTCACTAAATTAGACGGCAATTGTAATTATTATTTCTATTCTCATTTATATAGCGCTTCTGAAAGAGTTCTATTCAGAGGTCCTCTGCGCTGGCCTATATACTCATGATGTTAAATATTCGGAGAACGTATCCTTAAAAATTGCTCAGTATCATTGACTTCAGGTTGAGTTGTATACGGCAGTGCTATAATAATATGAATGCGTTGGGATCGTTATAATCATAGTTCAACTTTTACTGTGAAAATTCTTACCTTTCTCGGGAGTGAAGGCCCGACAGAGCGAGACTCGTTCTGCGAAGGGGTGAACAGAGTGAAGGAACTGTGGTTCCATAATCCCGTTTCGGTCCACTGATCACCCGCATCGGTCCATTGGTCAACGGGTGATAGCGTTGTCTGCTGGTCATCTTCGGACTCAAACATGACCAACGTTTGATAAGCTCACAAGATGCGGACTTCAAAGTCAAACGGTTGACTTCACAGCAGACACGTCAATAGTATTCTGACTTCACTTTGATAACGTTAAAACCGAGTTGATGACTTGATGCTGATTCTAAAGTACGATCACAGATCGTATGGAACATCGAAATACATCAGCCTGTTTAGTTTCAATGTAAATTCACCCGAGAATATCAGATGCAATCCGGTAGAGAGCAAAAATTGAAAGCTCAGTCAAGCTTCACATCTGACCGACTGTCAAAACTGTAGTTAAATTTATCCAGCGAAACTAAAAAAAAACAAATCTGTGTTCAGACTCGGATTACAATTTATTGTAGTATACACCTGTAGCTTCAAACGAAAGTATCGATTGTAGTTATCACTGGATATAGGCCTTTCCTGTGTCAACTTTAACGGTAGTCTAACTTTGCAGGCGATGTCAATTTCAGTCTGTTCTGACAGACGTTCTAATCCGTCCCTTCGACAGAATAAGACACAGACAGAGCTGCATTGGTTCGATGCAGCAGCGACCGTTGACGTAGGCTACGTGCGATGCAGCAGAATCAGCGACGCTGGTTCCAGATTTGTAATTGAGACTCTACTCGCCTCAGCCGCAGAGGACCAGCCTTTGACGAAAGAGTGACCCCGCTGCCTCAGCCGCTTTCTAAGACGCTTCGACGAACTAAAGTTAGCGGCTGACTGTAGCAGCGAGTTGAATGAATCCATCCGTTCTGCCTACCCCGGGTTGAAAAGATCGCATGCGTGGAACTGTCTTTAGCCATTGAACAGCAAACATGTGGGATACACACGCTCAAGCGCCCGCACACTCACACACAAAACCAACGCCCTAGCAGACGAAGAAACAGACGAGGTCAGTTAGGGTAATTCAAGGACAAGTAGAAAGTAATATAGGAAAGTCAACGTATAATATAATATAATGGCTTCGATTTTAAAGCCCCGTTTAAAGTATCTTCAGCAGAGAATGTATTGTAAAGTAATGCGTAGCAAAGCAGCTAAATAAGTCAAATGGTCCGTTATCAAGGTGTTGAAGCTGAGATCGGGTACCTTAGACTAGGCTATAAGGTATCGGATGAGGTAATAATTAATAAATGCACGAGCATTATAAGCTATAAAGAGACAGGTTGGTTGAGACCTGAAAACGATGAAATAAGATAAAAGTTAAAATATAGATTATAGACGCAAGAAATGCGAACACACAGACCGAGACTGCGACAAAGACGCAGTCGCAGACACAAACAGACACCGATACAGACAGACGCAGAAGCTGACAGAGACACAGACACAGACAGAGAGACGCAGATGCAGACAGAGAGACGCAGACTACAGCTGCTCGGTGCTCTAGGGATCAAAAAGTCATCAACTTTCGTCCGATTTTTACTGTTCAGATTTATTATTATTCTAAGAAGTGATTTACGAAGAAGCAGAGACCAGAAGACTTAACGGCGGCATCTCGAAATGGAAAGCATTCGATTCACTTACAGAAAGACCCTCAAGAAGAAGCCCAAGAAGATAATTATAATTAAGGGACCCTCCGCTTGAAGGACCCACAATTAGACAACTGGTGTGATTCGCAGAATAACGCCCAGAAAGGTCCGCAGAAGACACCGTTAAGGCTGATAATTAGACATCCTTAAGATATCACAGAACGACATCCTGGAGCAAAGCCCACAGCCAGGCGACATGAAAGGTCAAAAGGAATGCATCCAAAAGGGCACATGCAAAGTCGCCCTGAGGGTTCAACGGATATACGCTCCGAGGGATCCATTCAAGCAATTAAGCATGTGGGGCGTGGTAGTGTAGTGGGGAAGGTCGCCGCCTTGCAACCGAAGGGTTGCAGATTCGAATCCCACCCGCCGCGTAAGGACCTTCCGCAAGTCCTTCACTCAAGCGCTTCAGCGGGTATAACTCCGACACACCTGAGGGCTGTAGTCGGTACCGCCTCTGAGTAGTAGTGGTCTGTAAGAGGCGGTATAGAAATACACAAGTACAAAGCAAGACTCCCCTTGGGGCGCGGTAGTGTAGTGGTTAAGGTCGGCGCCTTGAAACCGAAAGGTTCCAGGTTCAAATCCCACCCACAGCGTAAGGACCTTTAGCAAGTCCTTAACCTACAATTGCTTAAACGCTTCGGGACCGCCTCTGAATAGTAGTGACTGTAAGGGGCGGTATAGAAATACACACATACATACATATTATAGGCTATGACTAAACAATTAAGTCATCAAATAATTTTGGGTGAAATTGTGAAAATTATTATTGCCTTGGGGCCCCCAAACTTCTTAAAACGGCTCTGAGTAATTATATAGGCTATAGTCCTAATAGGCCTAAATAAGAACCAAGAATGTAGCCTACTACATTTGACATCTAATTGCCAACATTTCGTTGGCTTCTGGGGCTCTGCCGTAAATCCCGCTCAGGACCAGTGCACTGGATCGATATCACTTAAGAGGATGTGCAACACTAGCGGAAAACCTTTGGAACATTTTGACCCCAGTTATAGTCTGAAAGTCATAATTAGCATTAGAAAATTGGATGTAAATAAGAGCCAAGAATGAACTCCACCTGGCATCTAATTGTCAAAATTTTGATGCTTCTGGGGCTCTGCCCCAGACCCCGCTGGATCGATATCACTGAAGAGGATGTGCAACATTAGTGGAAGAACTTGGGGAAATTTTAACCACAATTTAGTCTGAAAGTCAAAATTATCATTAGCATATTGGAAGTAAATAAGAGCTAAGAATGTACTCCATTTGGCATCTAATTGTAAAAGTTTCGTTGGCTTCTGGGGCTCAACCCCAGGCCCTACGGGGTAAGCTTACGACGCTCCCCCAGATCCCCTAGTCGTTAGGGGCTAGGATTGTTCAGTTGTAAAAAATTCCTTTAAAATACCCTGCGTGACATCTGCATATAGGGGCCTACACCTACTTAGGCGTTCACTGTTCGCTGTAGAATGTCGGCATATGCGCCCTAGAATGTAACGTAGGGGGGGGGGCCTATACACATTCAGAGGACTCGTTGCAAGCAATGACTGTCTCTTGTAACGAAAGCGGTAGATTACGGTATATGACGTGCACTGTGCCATTGCTGCTGTCGAGAAGTTGGTCACTACTGCGTGGACTGCGATTTACAAGGACTGCCTAAATGTCACGGTCATTAGCTTTTGTGTTTTCCATAGCAAATCCGAACGAGTAACTCCTTTGACTGGACAACTGTTCTTGGCGAACCAAGTTTACAATATCCTATGGAGCTGCATTGTGTAAAGCATCGTAATAATGTGAGACGTAGTGGCGCTGTGGTAAGATCGTTGCCTTGTGACTGGAGGGTCGCATGTTCGAATCCCGCCTCAAGCCGTTGCGTAGGGACTTTGAGAAAGTCCTTAACTCGCAACTGCTCTGCAGTACAACTGCTCTTGCGCCATAAGGGCGCATAAGCACTTCTGTACTCTGTAAGGAGGGCTATAATCAAATTACAGTTATATTGTAATATCGTATATTGCTCTGTGCTGTAGTTGATTGCTTTTGAATGTTGCGTTTCGTTTGCTTTTTATTGTTGTTTATTGTTTATTGAACAAACACATAGTTACACTCAGTTCGAAACAGGTTCACTGTTACAGTGAATTAACCAGTGCTAGTTTCAAAAGGGCACTCCAAAAGGGTCAAAGACCCGCTAAGCCTACAGCCTGGATTACCCTCTCACATAAACAATTTTCAAGCGATCAATTTTCGTAGCTGCCAACCTCGCGCGATGGCCGGGGCTTGTTATAACCGGGACGTAGGCCTACACTTGATGATAGCTTCTGTAGCGCTATTAGATCGTGAAGAAGACGGTGGCTATTAGTTATGTCGGAACGTTAGTAGACTATAAAGCAATGCAGTGAGGAAGTTACATTACATAATCTTACATTACATAATCTTAACTGACTGTAATGTAGTCTGCTTAATCGAAATCTCTGTTATAATCGTCAGATCAACTAGGCCTACCCGCAAAATAGGTTGCTATGCTATAAAACTGAGCAGGTTAGTAGAAACTTAGGGGAATACGACTCAAAGCGTCTATGGCTGTAAGTTATGTCATAATGGAACAGGAGTGGGAAAAGCAAGTTTTTGGGAAATGAAAAGTGTTTTGGTTATTTATGTTTTTGGGTTTAAGATTTCCGAATCCGGATGACGTTAAGAGAAAACTCCAACTCAGATTAATTCAATTGAAATTTCCAATCGATAAACACAAAATATGTCGGAACGTTATATTCTTAGCCTTAGAGGGCGATGGTCAGATACATCAACAAGAAATCAATGAATCCACTCGGAACTGCTGCAAAGGCCTAAGATAGCATTTAATTTTATTGCAATAGTATTTCAAATTCTGAATTTGAAGCCATTGAATTAATGTTAATCAAATAATGATAAAAAAATTTAATTTAAAAATCAAAATTTCTTGATTTTGTGGTTTTTCTAGAAAAACAAAAACACTGACATTTGTCTTCCACCTCTGTAGCACAATGACTTCGTGACAACATGCGATCGCCCGGAGGCCTGTATAGCTACAGATTATAGATAGGCCTAGATACAAAAAGGAGTAGGCCCCTATATTGCGTAGTTTTATGTTTGTTCAAGGTCCATTTATATGTTTGCGTTACTTGAAGTCCTCGCAGAATGTCGAATGATCACGAAACCTATGGGTCCACCATATAGTACAGCAGACAGTGTTTAATCTGAACGTCTTTGTGGGTGGGGGAATTCCCCAGAATTAGTATTCCACGCAGGATAAAAATGCAAAAATAAAATACGAGTGGAAATAGGCTAGTTCAAAGTTGAAGTAGTAAATAGAGTTACAAATAAAATTGACGATTTGTAGACTGCAAATAGGGGTCATCAATAAAATTTGCGATTTGCATCTGATTTTCAGTCGGATAGGCCTAAAATTTCGGATGGAAAAATTACGAGAAATGAAGACATTTGTTATGTCTTTCCCAAGTTCTTGATCTCCCCCCCCCCCGAAGAGGGGACTAGATTAAACGCTGTTCAGCAGATGATCTCGGTCGTATAAGACTCGGCGTCAACCGTTTATTATTGACTTAATGACCACCGAACCCGTCAACATCAACTTTCACAGTATTAAGTGTCGCTCTGCAGGCTCTATATAAATAAACATTTACCTATATTGCATGCATACGTACGTTTAGTATGTCTACACGTACGTAGGTCTATATAGGCCTATATATTTACCATGTAGGCCTAATTATGCAAGTTATATCTATTGGTTTTCATTCTGGTTTAGATCTTCCCACTTCGTCTGCCATGGCATTACCTCATAAGCCAACTAATGTTCAATATAAGTGCCACGTGCGTCTAGACGTTTGTTACAAGAGTGTATTGTGCATATGAAAAATATAATAATTCGATGCAAATGTGCATCGATTTTGCGTTGTTAATGCAATATAATCCCATAATTATATAGGCCTACATGATAAACCTTGTATATTAATCAGCATATAATTTTATGTTTACTGAGATCACTAAGTTAACTAAGTTAAGGGAATTAGTCTCATGCATACAAATTATTAACAAACGTATCATCTCTACCTACATTATTTCATGCATTGTCCATAAGTATAATTATAATTGTACCGACGTCTTAGAAGTTATACATGTCAGAAAACACAAAACGCTCATTCCTAACGTCGTGACTGTACGTCGTATGACAGCAACGTTTGTCGTCGCTGGCATAAACTTAAGCGATTGTCTTCGGCATCATCATCATCATCATCATCATCATTATCATCATTATCATCATCATCAGCCTACTCCTACATGGGGAGCGTAGCACGATGGAGCTCATCATTTATTAGGCTAAGATAGATATCATAGTAGGCCTAAATAGTGAAAGCACTGCGATTCCTAAGTTATTTGTAATCATCGGGATTAGTCACTGGCAGAGGTGAAATAAGTTGGGGTCTATTTCAGTGTTTTTTAAAACAAAAAACAAAAAAATTGTGCTTTGCTTTTTAAATTGTCTATTTTTTAAAGCTAGGCCTAGTCTATTAAGCATCGATTTGATAGCTTATAATCCGGAATTAGAACTTTAATTGAAATGAAATTACTTGCTATCAATTATTTTGCATTTAGGCCTATCAGTCCGAAATCTCAGCTAATCTGAGTTGAAGTTTTTATTCACGCCATCAGAAATCTTTAAACCATAAAAACAAAAAACAAAATTTCTCATATTCCAACAAACTCGGATTTCTACACCTCTGGTCACTGGTTATTAAGCTGGACTGAACATGTAGGCTATTAGGAAAAGAGGAAAGACTCGTCAATATAGAGGAACAAGAAAAATTAAGAGAGGGGAGGACGAAGAGGAGACAGAAGAATAAGAACAAGAACCGTTTCTCATACTAGACTCGAGGAGCACTGTAATAAGATGTTTGCCGGTCTTCAGTTGCTTATTCGTGGGGTATATATATGATTATGGAGACAGCTGCAGTTGAGTCCAATCCCCTATAATTCGCCGTTTCCTCTTTCCATCCACACTCCACAGCCATGGTCAGAGCGCAGCAGCATTTTTGTTTACCTCGTTATAGCTGAGTAGGCGTAGACTATGAAGCTTTTAAGGCTTAAATAAGTACACCGTGTCTAAAAAAAAGGCTGTGCAAAACTGTTTTGGTCAGAACTTCGTAAAATTTCAACCAATTTTAATAACTCTTGGCAGTTACACCTAGGTGGCAACATGGCTGAAATTTTATGCGGCATATCAATTTTCCACCTCACCTGACTCATATAACCGCACTGCCTTGTTAAACACAATTTACTAATTTTGTATGATACATGATGATTTTACAAGAAAATGATCCCCCTTTTAATGACATTTCACAAACTTAAAGGTAATTCATATTTACATATAACTTTCAACTTTTATCTAAATATTTCAAACGCAACAAAAGTTACAGAACTTTCAGCAAGCCCACTTCCCCGTATTCTGATGAATCAAAAATGAGGAATATAACAAACGTTAAAAAAACAATTTGGTGCAACTTTTGCTGTGTTTGAAATATTTTGATATAATTTGGTCTCTATGTGCAGATCTGAATTACCTTTAAGTCTGTGAAATGTCAGTAGAAAATCTGTCTAGCTGAATTATTATCAAAAAACTGTTAAACGTTATCTCAAATTTAAAAAGCAGTGGGTGACGTCACTAAACGTTGAATAACCATTGTTCTCCTTGAAATATTTTTAGTAAAACGTGACAAACGCATGCAAATATGAAGTGCCTTTAAGCCAGCAAAATTTTATTTACATATGCCTACTTTCGACCAAAATATTAACAAAAAACCTAGGGGATCAATTTTTGTAAAATCACCCTGTATATACAAAATTGTCAAAAATTGCGTGTAACAAGGTCTTGCAGCCATATAAGTTAGGTGAGGTGGAAAATATTTCTATTGTATAAAATTTAAGCCATTTTGCCACGTACCTACCCAAAGTTATTAAAATTGGTTGAAATTTGACGAAGTTCTGACCAAAACAGTTTTGCACAGTTTTTCTTAGACACAGTGTACAGTGACCTATAGATGAGTGCAGATAGGTTAGGGTCGATATCAGTGATTCTATATTAGAGGATCGGTTATTGTAAATATCATTTATTTATCCGGAACACCTATTCATACCCTAGCTGTTTGGTTCCATGGCAGTGATTATATTTCTCACCCAAAGTAGAGGCTGATGCCGCTGATCTCCATTTCTAAAGCATACAGACAGATAGACGATTGACACAATTAATGTGCAGATTGCAGGTATAATTATAATAGGGAAATAGGCTGAACACATACATAGTATTATCTACGATACGCCTACATAAACATTAAACATACACAGATACATATTACATAATTTACATACATGACGCATTCATGCACTCATTCATGCATGCTTACATACATAATTATGCCTACATGCATACAAACATAGGCCTACATACATACATCCACAGTGCCTTTTTGTGACGGCACGCAATTATGCTAGGTTTGCAAATGTGAGTAATGACTATATATATATAGCCATAAATATAAATAGCCATAAGCTAGTAGGACGTGGAAAACACCCACAAAACAAAATCCTCGTTAAAAATTTCATAATAGTCCTTGCGTACCATAGCCTATATTTGTACAAAAAAGCACTGTACATTCATACACACGTAGGCCTACATACAATACATACATACATACATACATATATGCATACATAATCATACATACATACATACATACATCAATCAATCAATCAGTTTATTGTTGTCAATTGTCAGTTTCAATAAACATCATCATAATTATAGATGACATGAATTCCGAGCAACAAATTGAAGGTCCAGAAAGGTCATTGGACCAACTGACTAGGACTACCTATCAAGAGGAAACATTTGAACATATGACGACGTTTCACGTTTCATTACCGATTATAATAGTAAGTCGTTAAGATTACTTCTAGACTATAAAGAACACACAGAACAACACAAACTCATTCTTAACTAAAATCTTATCTAGGCCTACTCTGCACAGACAATTGATTATTTATTAAATGAGTGAACAGCGATTTCTT
>JAQFXW010002086.1:0-13635 GCA_034693945.1 Dendrobaena attemsi
TCAAGGGTAGTGGGAGACATAAACTAAACATTAAAGCATTATTTGATGCTGAACAGAAACTTAACTAGACTAAGCAATGAAAATGCTCATAATAACACATGAAGCTGGATTAAGGATGAAAATTTATAATATTAAAATTAGATGCGGGACGAAAGATTAAAATGTTGATATCAACATAAGAAGTGAATGAAAGATTAAAATGTTGATATCAACATAAGAAGTGGAATGAAAGATTAAAATTTTGATATCAACATAAGAAGTAGAATGAAAGATTAAAATGTTGATATCAACACAACAACTGGAATGAAAAATTAAAATGTTGATATCAACATAAGAAGTGGAATGAAAGATTAAAATGTTAATGTTTAAATAAGAAGCGGGATGAAAGATTGAAATGTTAATGTTTGAGTAAGAAGCGGGATGAAAAATTGAAATGTTAATGTCTAAATAAGAAGCAGGATGAAAGAATAAAATGTTAATGTTTAAATAAGAAGCGGGATGAAAGAATAAAATGTTAATGTTTAAATAAGAAGCGGGATGAAAGTGTAAAACGTTAAGGAAAAGGTAAAGTTTAGCGTCGATTTGTAAGAATAAGAAGTCGGAATATAGTTTAGAATTATAGGCCTAGGATGTACTGGCACCTGGTGACTTCTTGATGCTAAACTTTACCCTTAGGCTTACCTGATAACGTTAACATATGGAAGTTATCGGGAGAGATCACCAGGGGAAGTTATGGGGGGAAATTCACCAGGGGAGATCACCGAGGAGGGAGATCACTGGGGTGAGATCACCGGGGAAATCACCTGTTCCCTCTGTAAATACCAGTCTCAAATCCAAAAATGTTTGGTACTTGCCACCTCTACACTCTTTATATTTATATTTTTATCATATCAAAATGTACTATGATGGGTAACAAGAATAATCATAATAGAACACATGAAAAAACCATTATTATGTTTAAAATATTGGACAATTTCTTATAATTTAAAAAGCTACTTATTTCATAGAGGGTGATCACTGATTTAACAGCATTTGCCCTTTAAAAGTAATAATTTGGTGTAATTAAACATTACTATATACATGTCTTTATCTTCACCTCTCATGCACAAGCAAGACCTAGAATTTAGTCTGTAGTTATGCTATGACTTCTATATTACTTTAGCTCGTGGACCATTGCCAAATTCTACTTGGCCCTCAATATTCATGTTTTACAGTGAATCATGATAAAATCTCCAGTTCATTAAATACGCGATAATTAATTAACAGATCTGCAGTGGCGTAGTGAGCCGAAATTCCGCACGGGGCGAAACCGAAAAGTTCGCCTTTTGCATGTGCCAAAATATTTCTTATGACCTTTTTTTTAGTAATTTGCCTGAATTTTCTCCAATTACCCGGCCATATAAAGTGCTGAAAACCTACTTTGTAGCCCCTCGAGTTCTGCCGCCTTTTGCATTTCCCATCAACATTTACACTTTTTTAGACATCAATCATATTTTTCACCACTTTTCTCTCCCTTCAATCCCCATTTTGCCGCCCCTACCAAAGTCGAGTCCGGGGCGGTTCGCCCCTCTGCCCCCCCTATTGCTACGCCACTGCAGATCTGCTTTGAACATTTTCTTTGAGATTGCTGAAAAGTTCACAGAATCACCATTTTATTACTATCAGTACCGGTACGCATTGTCTTCAAAAGGTCATATATCACAATTTCTTAACAAAAAGAACAAAAATGTTGGCAAATATTGTCTGCACAGAATGTTTGTATTATGTATTGCTGACAGACATTATGCCATGAAGTAAAGAAATAACTTTGGAATAAAAGTTTCTTTACTGTAAACAAATGTATGCATTGTCAACAGAGGGCATATTTACTTGCATTTAGCATGAAATTCTTAAACAACTGCAGTTCATCCAGACACATTATTCTGAGTCTGTAGTCATCTATATTAAGTTTTTTTTTTAAATCTAGATGACTACAGACTACGAATAAGTTCCTAATATAGTAAATATACCAACTACATGTACAACTAATTTGAAAACACAATTAATCTAAAAAGCAGGTTTCTCCACATATTTCTTACTTATTCAAATACGCTCTTCAAGGAAAGTCAGAACACTATTACATTGAACATAGAATGTACCATTCTATGTTCAGTTGTAGACCTCTCATGTTATAGAAATAGGGTCTCTCACATGTTGAGTTTCAATCTTGTTTTCTGTATCGGTTCTTTGGTCGATGATTGCTTGTGCTATCCAACATATGTGAAACGATTTGATGCTATCTACTTTTCACCAAGTAAAACCTAAAAACAGTCTAGAATTGTTTTAGTAATTTTATATGTGAATGTTGGTTCTTCTCAAAGTGACCAAATATGACTTTTTGGTACATTCTCAAACCAGCAGCCGTCTCTCAAATAAAGTTCCACTCCTGTTGAACTTCCTATCATCCAAAAGCCTGACCTCTCTTCTAGACAATGCCGGTCACATAAACAAATAATAATTAGTGCAAGTTCAAGATCATTGGGCTAATTTAGAGGCAGTTCGAGTAAACACAGGATTAGGCCGATCCCTTGACCAGAATGGTGGTGCCTAATTGGATGACAGGTACAAACTTAAACTAATAATAAATCGAATGTCCTTGTTATTTACTCACGTGATTACGAATTGCGATTATTTTGTCATTATCTCAACAAACTGAAGCTTGAACAATACATATTGGACATTAATAGATAACGCAAGTAAAGCTAGCCTACCTTCAATGGCATTTATAGATGATTGGTGCAGCTTAATTGAGACTTTTTTGTCTCCTAACTTTATATCGCGTTTTCTGAGAACTGCAATATCGCAGTTTTGGCCGTTTTATAAAACTAAAATTTTCATGACTCCGTCAAATATCAAGATATTGTACCAAACAAGGGCTCATAATAAAAGAAAATTCTACTTTTTGATGTGCCATGAAAATGTCATATTTCATGGTACAGTGTTACTAAAATGTTACTAAAATAATAATACAACTACTGACAAAAGTAAAATAATAAATTTTAGCAGACATTATATTAAAATAGAATCAGAGATAATCACAGTTGTAATAACACCACTGGTAACAATTAAATTGAATGTCTAATGATAGAAATGAGAACAATAACAACTATTACAACGACAATAACACTGCAGCAGTTCAGCTGTAGTCATGATAACAAAGTAAAATGCGTAGGCCTAACAATTCAAGTCCAATGCAACCAAATGGGTGTTATGTTCAATGAACATTCAGCTGAAACAACCAATGCTTTTAATACACAGCATTCACGCCTTAACTCTTCTGCAGATGATTGTGTGACTGAAGTAAGCAACAGATCTTTACAAGGAGTCAAAGGTCATCTGTCTCAGTGCTGCTGCCATCTCACGGTGGACAACAGGAGCTAAATGCTAGGCAGTCGATTCTTTCAAATTATCAAAATACTCCATCAGTTCCTCGTAAGTTACGCCGAGCACTTCATAGTCCCACTCGAAATCTGATCCGCTCGCAGCACCCTCCTCGATATGTCGTAGTCGTTCTTCACGAGTAATGGCATTCGATTTTTTTCGACCCTTGTGTAATTCTTTTGACATCTGCAGCCAAAATTCATTGTCAATCAAACAATGTGCAAATAAAACTATAAATTTAGGAACTTCTATCATGCTGATGCAATGCTGCTTTGGAGTGTGAAAAACTTGAGGTTGCACAGGGTCCATAACTTAGAATGATAAAACATTTCTGAACTAGAAAAGCCATTCTGATACATGCACAGTATGTACTGCATCTGTTCTCGTATCATATACCACATCTGCTTGCATGAAATTTATCCCAATTTAAGCATCACTCTTCTACTGTCTTCAACAGATTGTGGGACTGATCTTTCTCAAAGTTGAAAATTATTGAGAGTTACTTGCGAACTTCAGTGACCATAGATCAACCGACTGGCATGGCACTGATATAAGTCGAATATGAAATTGGATAAATTCTTATCTCTAGTGAATCAATAGCAGAATTTGCAGCACAGAGTAAGCAAGGGAAGAAGTGGCATTATATTATTCTGTAGAAAATTGACTTGAATAGTTAAATTTACATGTACTTGTCTACATACAACCAAAATTAGATGAAAATTAAAACCAATTTGACTTGTGCCATGGAGACCCATACTTTGCATATGGTCCAAAATATCCTACGGCTGGCACAATTGGAAAATATACACAATGCAATAGGAGTAACAACCCCAGCGACAGAACAATACGCAGTCTGTCTGTCTGCCGTCCGTAGCACAATTACAGATAAGAGGAATTCTGATGTTAATGTCATCCCGGAAAGGATATTCTACTCGCGAGTCTACCCATGGCTGGTGTCTGTTGACTGGTCATATATAGAGTAGCAAATCATGGCTGAGGCCCAAGCTTTTGATAATTATTAATGGCATGTATGTGTATTTTGACTACTTTATTTGAACTTAGTGCCTACACTGCGAATGAAGCTTGTTTACCTTTGCAAATGTTCACGCTAAAGGGCAGGTGAGGTTATGGGCGAGTGAGGGGTAAGGTCGATGCATTGAGTCAGTGGTCTGCCTAGCACCAACTGACAGATTTTCATGGTTATAGCAACAATGTGAACCAGCTTTTCTAACATAATTTAGGGTGACAATGACATAACTAAACAGCAAAACAGAGAGGTAAAAGTTCAAACCTCCATTTCTTCCATGTACTGCCTGATTTGCTGCGGTGTTGGACGAGATGGTGTTCCAGGACAGACAATCTGCTTCAGAGAATCATTATGCCTGCCAGTGCGATCGCTCATCGCACCTGCGTTGCATTCTGATATAGCACTAGCCACGGCAATCTGAACACTGCATTCTGAGCCCCTGTATGTCGAGACAAAGCTGTTACGGTTGCTAGTGCAGGTGTTCCGTTCACTGACTGTTGCACTCGATGAAGCAGCACCGGATGGACTGTGGTTATTGACATTAAAATCTGCATCCGGCATCAGCGCCTGTGAGCACGAGGTATTGATGTCGTTGCGTTCAAGCATGTCACGACTAATCCAGACCCAGTCAGGAGCGCAGTTGACAGTGTCTTTGTAATCGCCGCTCGGTGACTTCTTTCGCCGATATCGAATGACAAAGATGGTGCAGTTGATCCCAAATATAATGACGGCAAAGCAGAAAACGCCGAGCAGAACGTACATTCCAACCTCCAGTGACGTCAGTTTCTGCCCGTAACTGATGTGTTTCTGCTGGACCTCTTTCTGCTGAGGCGTCTTCTGAACGCTGCCACGGTCGGTTGCTGCAGAGTTCTCAACTCTGCTACCGAGTTCATATTCAGCATTCAGACTACCATCATAATTGACATGAACGGTCTGTTTTATGTTATTTGGGGTCTGCGTCTGACCCGTATTTCCTCTAACTGTACCTTGTTTGCTTCCACTGAACTTGAACTGTTCTGCGTCATTTTGGAGACGTTCCAACTCTGTCAGAGGCTTCATGAAGTCAATGTCTGCATAAGCATAGCCAACCGCAAGAGGGCGAGATGCTTTCTTCTGACATACGTCAGCCATTTCCAAAGAAACCTTCAGAACCTTCCCTTTTCCCTGACCCTGAGCAATTACCCGAGGCATGGCGGGAGAGTATGACGTTCCCAAACCAATAACTTGGCTATCAATGTCCTCAAGGTCAAGGATATAATCCTTTGGCAGAAAATACTGAAGAGGAACAACCTCTCCATCGTCAAACTTCAGAGAAATATCCAGAAGGGCATCCTGAAACAGAAACACCTTCGATCAAACTACCATCATCACAAATTATAAAGACTCCATTTGAACAAATTTCGAGAGTGCAAAACACAGCTAATAGCAGAGGTTTTCTTATATCTAGAAAGACAGTTTCAGTTCAGTGATGCAAGTTCGAAAACAAAATTAATGTCACTAAGTAAGTTCCGCAGCTAGCAAACAGTGTTCAGACAACTTAACCAACTGTCCAAACCCAGGACAGGTAAAACAAGCATTTGCAAATTCAAGTTCTCGGGACCTGTTTCAGGATCTTATCAGAACTGAACCAGCATGCTTGAATTACAGTTTTTTTTGTAAATTTGAATGCTCTCATTATAACCAGATCCCTTTTTACTTTTTATACATATGATCTATTTTATGATGTAAAAATTCTCTAGATATACCGGCATGATCGCGGTATCTGCAAATGTGTACAAATATTATTAAAAACATGAGCAGTCAAGTGTTTTCATGAAATGAGGAATAGCAATGTTCAATTGTTCTGTTTGTTCATGTTCATATATAAAAAAACAGGACAATTAACAAGAGCATAGAGCATTTGCAAATACAAGTTCTTGGGAATGCTTAAGAGCTGAACCATTAAGTCTCAATTATGACTCAATAGCAATGTTCAATTGTTCATGTTCATATGCATAAGAATTTACCAGTTCCAGCAAAACTTCCAACTCTTTTGTTTTGCTCAGTCAGTTTAAAAAAAGGCAAGTAGTCAGTCAGGACTTGCATCACAGCATTGGTTACACAACACAACAAAATAAAAAGAAGCTGAAATGAATCAATTGTGCCTTGTAGACTAGTACTTTTGAGGCTTGACAACATGAAACATTACAAGTTTATCAAAAAGAAGTGAGGCATATTCCATCAATGATTCTAATCAAAAACAGAAAGCAGCCTCCATTACCCAACGTGTCATTGCAACCAACAAGTAATTAAACATGAAGTAATATAAATTCATTTGGATATATTGCATAGAGCCAATCAACAACAGCTCTGCCTTTACCTTCGTAACAAAATGATCCTAAACCTTTGATTGCAGTAAACAACCGAATATAATAAATCAGCCAGAACCACATCCCCTATATTTCCTTACATGAACAGCGCAGATGTAATGTAGCTAGACAGAGTTTGGGGCCAAACAGTTCAATCATGTCACTACAAGACTCCATTGCAGGAACATTGGATCCGAAGGTCAAAATAACGTCAGTATATATTGAATTTAAATTAGCTCTCTCTGTGGACAATTGCATACAAGTCAGAGCAACAGCATGATTGATGCAACATGCTATTGCATCCTCATGGGTCTTGTTCACAGCATATGATATTGCATCCACATATACTGCCCAAGGAAACGCCAAAGGCTGCAGCAATTCCTACCTTATCCTTTCGCTTCAGTTGGTCGTGTCGTGACACTCGAGCCAACAGAGCTCCTGGAACATCCAAGTCAGCGTCAACCACCAACGATAATCCAACCGTCAGATCAACCTGTAGCTTCTCAATTGACACCTTGTCATTGCTAACGACTATTTCTTTAGCGCCAATGACTTTCCCAGAGCTGGAAACAACCTAAGCAACAGAACAACAGTAACTTGTCTTTCAAGTGACGACTTCTATAGGCCAACAACACAGTGTTCTTTATGGTGTACAATCTACATTACCAATACTTCATTGCTCTACACAAGGTTACTTGACCGTTCCTTTAAATTCAACGTTTATGCAATGTAGAAGCTTTGCCGAGCTTAGCCCGTCGGTCCGATGTGAGTAAGATATGTGTGATAACACATGAATCCCTGATCCCTGTCTTTATCACAGGCTAAAGACATCTTGCCTAATGTATGTCTCTTTAGAACCTGACCAATAGTATTCGACGTCAGTTGACAGTTGATATATGCTCAGAGCCCTTGGTCCATATTGCACTTAAGATGAAGAATGATGCTCAACCGAAAGAACATGGTTATCCTGGACGATTGATCATCACCAGTTCTGACGGTTAGTACACCACAGCTGCAGATCGTAAGGCTTGCCAATTGATCATCATTAAGTTGACAGTCGAGCGCACAACAGTGCATAATTTTCCAATTATTTACTTTTAAGGATTTGCCAAATTATAAAGTCATGAACACAATAACCACTTTTAAGTCATGTGTATCAAATCCTACTTATATAGCCAATGTAAAGATAATTAATTAAAGAGAATACTCAGAACAATATTTGTATCACTTTGCAGAAAAACACAGTGACGTGTTTACGCATAGGCGCTCGCCTAGGGCCCCCGATTGTCGGGGGGCTCCCAAACGAGCTAAGTAGGTCTATTAACATTGCAAAATTTCGCGAATTCTGCATTAGTAAGCCTATCTTTCAAAAATTATATTTTTCTTTTCTGTTTCCATTACGCTACATGTAGCGTATTATGCGTAGCCTATAGGCCTATGTGTGACGACTAGTTGTTTCTAAGAAGTATAGACTAATTAATACAATTTCACCTGATAAAACTTTTCAAGCATTTCTTTATTGTTATACTTTAGGGGCTGGTAGGACTATGGTTTAAAGCGTTTCAATAAACGAATGTAACCTAAGCCTATATGCCTACACAAATACACTGTCCTATAATACAATGTCATAATTATAATACAATATCTTGAGCACTTCTGAACTCTGTAAGAAGGGCTAGGGCCAATATCAAAATACAGTTGTATCGTATTGTAGTGTATTTTATACAGGGGGTTCTATCCCCCCAAGCAGCCCGGCTAAAAAACTGATGACCTTCCATTCCCCACCCCCCAAAAAAAAAATTCCATCTCCTCCGACCAGTCTTCCCCCTATTTCTGAACATTGCACATTATAAAATGTCTTCCCCTATTTTCAATTGGGTGCGAGTTGAGCCCGCTTGGTATAGGGATAGAAGCCCCTGCTTGTATAACGATTCTTGCGTTTATTAGGCTGTTTATTGAAGCCTAGACTTAACATTAATCAGGTATAAGCTTAGTGTATGTCAGAATGCTTTCTGTAGCGACTGTAGGCTATGGATTGATTGACCGTTTTTCTACTAAAATGAAATAAGTACATATTCCTCGACAATGGCTGCAATAACATATTATTGACTCTCAGAAAAACGTCTTCAAGCTTATCTTCGTTGCTTAGCCTATGCAATTATAGGCAAAACACCATCGGAATTTCAGACTCTAGGCCAATCAACAAGTTCAGAGGGGCCCCCACAAGTGTCTGCGCCTAGGGCCCCGTTTTCTCTAAAGGTGCCTCAAGAAAAATAATTTATCAGAATTCAACCTCTTACTGGTTAGTTCTTAATTCATGTAAATTATACAGTGTGTCATGAAGATATCTACTCAGAGCTATCCCATAAATACGATGATAATCAGACGAGCACCAAGATTCACTCAATGACAATGTATGTAACTGTTGTTTGTTGATTTAAGGCACTGCTTTTAATAATGTTACAAAGTTGCACATTAATTCTCATATTAAGGGAAAATTGTTGTCAGAGTCTGCAATCCGGAGCTATATCTAAAGATTGCTTTATGTCGCTTTTACGGCATTTAGATATCTTCCAAAATCTGCACTAAAATGCTTTTCTCAAGTATCGAGTCACAGCAGATCTATTCGATGGCTTCCATTTTGGTAGCATTACACACAGATGTAGGCATGTAGTCTACAATTGTGAACCCATCAATTCCGTTATGCAACAGAAAGCCAAGTCTTTGAATCTGCATCAGCCGTCCATAATGGGATGGTCTATACTGTGTCATGACAGGCTGGCCAGCCATTGATGAATCTCCAATCTGCAGAGACCTGATAACTGTAACGTTTTGGTGCTTCGTTAATGAAACCTGATATGCATAAACTGAATTGCCTACAACTATGGAGTAGCATACCATTCACAACACAGACCATTGCCAGTGTTCATCTATCAGCTCAGCTAAAGTGTATTGCAGGATATTGAACTGCAGTGCAGTCCATCATCAACGCAAGAAGTACCAACTGGTGAATAAAAACATGTGTCCCGTGAACATTCAGCTGTTGTCAGTTCTCTTCTTGCATGGGCCATGAACTCCAAAAAGTATGTCAACAGTCAGTCTTGCACAGTAGAAAAGCTTTGAGTGAAGACCTTAGTGCAATCAGAATATGTCAACCATACCAAAATCAGTTCAGGGCAGCAGACAAGGTGTATTATAACTGCACTTCCTTAATTTAAGCAGAACCTGCCATCCTAGAAATGTACCATGCCATCTTATATCAGATTATTAGTACATAATGTTAAGATGACAATGGTTTGTTTGAGTCACGCAACATATAACAAGTTTTGTTGACTTAAGTCTAGTCTTGTAATTACTGTGCTCAGAAGAACCTTCGAATTAATATTCAGAAGAAACCTCAGAGGAAGTTAATTAATTATAATCTTGGCTTCCAACCTCACATAATTTTAGTAATCCTGGCACTATTCCCTATGATCTTCCATGCTTCCTTCAGTTAAACAATAGTAACCAATTGTTCTCTGATAGTTGGTGAAGACAAATGGGTTCTTGATAGTGTAGTGGTTAGTGTGTTGGAATGTCAATCAATAGGCTGGAGTTAGACATCCTCGCTATGCCAGAAATTTCAATCGATATTCCTCCTCCATCCGCAACCCCAGCCATCCATATAATCAGTACGCCAACCATACATCATCGGTGGGAAGATGAGATGACTGAGAGGCAGAGAACTGGTTGCCTGCCTCATATGCCAAGGCTAAGAAAATTAAGTTGCTAACCCTTCACAGCAATAACTGTCTTTGAGGGATTGCTCCTCCTCATCTTCTTCTTCAAGAGGAATGATTGATGCCATAAACTGCTTCATCTTTTCGGATGATATGATAGTCATATGAGATTGGAAATGACCTTCCCATAACTCCACGCTGGTCACTTAAAATCCTCCATAAGTCTAATCCCAAGAAATCCACGAGTTCATCACCAAGTCAAGTCCTTTCAACTTTCAATTGAATTGTTAATGAAATGAATCAATGAAATATCAATCAAACTTTAAGAGACAGATAATATGGTAAGCAAGACAGACACAAAAACAGAAGGACAAATAGACAGACAAAACCAAAACAGACATACAGAGACGACAGATACAGAGACAAACAAATAAGATATTTAGGCATAGAAAAGCCAGACAGACAGACAGAAGGCAGGTTGGTGTAAAGAAAGACAGACAGACCTAAGACAGAGAGAGCGACAGAAGAGAGTACGCCCTAAGCAAATATAGAGAATAGGTTGCAGACAGGCAGGAATTAATAGCAAGGAGACTGAAGAGCAGGAAAGCAGACAGATAATCCATTTGAAAGCACCAGAGCTAAAGAAGGTCATAATGAGTGAGCATTCATTAGGCTACCTGTATTTCTGACAGTCCTGGCTTTAAACCCTCGACAACGTTTCCCTTCAGAGCGATGACCGTTGGATCAGTTACACGAATCTGGCTCAAGAGAAGGTTGGTCAGACGAAATTTAGCTTCATGTCTGATTAGATATTGCTTATTCAGTCCACTGGTGGAGATGAATGATGCATACACTTCCAGCATTGACAGCTGATAGCGCGAATCACACGCAGTAACCATGGAAACGTCCTTGCGTCCTGCGAATTTGTCCTGCTGGCCTTGACCAGAATTAGTCAGGCCGCCATAATCTGTGTCGCGGACTGTACGGCTAAAAGAAGAAACACATCCATCACATAGACTCAGGTGTCTGATGAGGAAATGTAAAATCTGCCGGGGGTCACCAGTCAATACAGGATTTTCGCTCAAGAAAAACCCAATAAGGACATTAAGTGTGCAATCGTTGAATTTATTGGTATAGTAACAGGAAACAACGATGGATGAACTTTCCTGCACATGTTAATAAAGATTACTAAAGAAATTGCCCCTGAAAAATTATCATACGGAGCAATAACTACATTCATGCGCACAAGACCCTTAAAATTTTATGTATATACATTATACAACAAAGAATTGAGCATCATCAGACAAACAGAACACACAATGACACATCTAAACAGCAATAATTAAATGTCATTAATTTTGCAATACAATGCTTTGCTCAAAACTGTAGCTTTGATTCCACCTACCAAACTCTTCTACTACCATTCAACGTTTTCTTTACTTCTTAAAGTCCAAGGTTTGTAGGTGTAACTATATAGAAAAGCTCACTTGTCAATCACTGTTTGTCTTTGTCTGTAAGACTGTCATTGTATCAAAAAGTTGCAGTGCCAAGCAGTGTGACAGGTAACTGTTGATCTGAACAGACTTATAAAGCTAGGCCATGAAACCCAAGGACCCTTTACCCTAATCACCTATACAGACAGGCCTTGCAGACTTCACACAGGTCGCAAGTTACCTTAACTTCAATTCATATCTCCTCTGGATCTCGTCTAGCTGGTCATCGCTGGGTATTGACATGAACCGCTATAGAACTATAGGGCCATCTGTCAAGTTCCAAAGCAAGGAGTAATCAGATGTGCATTGGCAAGAAGGTCTGGCCAATGGGCATGGTTGTCTGGAGTCAACTGAGCCTCGAAAACCTTCACCTTAAATAGTTTTTTTAAAGCTGAACTGTCGGCCTTTGCACATAAACGCTAACTTCCTTTATCTGTTCCATAACTCTTTCTCCAAAATGTTCACATACTGACTGTATTCTAATTCATTTTCATCAAACGTTATCGCTAGGTCCAAGATGCAAAGCAGATCAATTATCAGGATCTCTCAGCCAAAGCGCACAGTCAAGAGCAATCCATCAGAACTATCTTTCCTTACATGCTACCCAGCACAGCAACAAATCATCCGACTTCAACTTGTGCAATAGATGCCTCAATCCCACACCCAGAAGTTTCAGATGAGTTAATTAATTAAACAAGTCACTGTTTGCAGAGAACAGTAAAACAATCTTACCTTAGTCTGTGAGACTCCGGTGGGACTTTCCAACCCTTTATCAACCCAAGCTCTCTATCCGACAACTCAACGTCCAGAGGAAACTCTGGTAGCCAAACCTTGAACAGAAGGAACTTGGTATGTCGGCCAAATTTTGCTATAATGCTGGCACCTGAGGAACTGCGAACTTCAGTACCATCCAGGTAAATCCAGTTGCATGACTCCACCACCTGGATAAGGGCAAAGACTGGTTCATAATTGCTTCAGATCACATAAACAATCATGATGAAATCGCACTTTTATGCAGACTTATACAATGCTAATTGATTGGGTGGAAGCACCAAGTCCAAAGCACTTGTACAAAACTAGGGCAGTGTCTCTGTACCTCTAAGTGTTGAGTGTACTTTATAGAGAAACCTTTCTGATATACAATAACTCTAAACTCTAACCAAGAGTTTGCATCGTTTACATCACTTTCACCATTTTTCTGACCAGTTAAAAAGTCAATTTTATCCGAGTTTATCTGAGAGAATTGACATAACCATTGGTATGTATATACGTAACAATTCATGTATGTATGTATGCATGTATGTATATAAGCATTTGTAGAGCGCCTTTTAAGTAACTCACAAAGGCGCTTTGGGACGACTATCTAGGAACAGTAAACAGAAATGTCTTAAGGCGTGCCAAGAATGTTGCTTGGAATGATGGTGAAGCCAACAGTTTTATGTCCGGTGGCAGATTGTTCTAGAGGGACGGACCCATGACTGAGAAGGGGTGCACAGACATGCGATGGCGAGAAACCACGAACTGGCCCTGAGTGGCCAATCGCAGCCGGCGGCCAGGGCAACTCGAGACCGGGTCGAAGAGCTCCACGATGTAGTCTGGTGCCGAGCCAGCCACTGAGGCCCGCACAA